>VXAA01001522.1:258364-285273 GCA_013399115.1 Anseranas semipalmata | reverse complement strand
ACTACTCTTCACCACTGACTTAAAGACTCTCAGTCCTTTAAGTCTGAACACAATTAAACTAGCCTAAAAATAATAACTTAACACCTCTTATTAAAGTTACTTTTCCAGCAAATGCAAAGATCATACCAAGCATGTAAAAGCAGTTGCAATCTGGGCTGAAAATAGACTAGGCTAGCTTATTGCACAAAATAAAATAAAATAAAATAAAATAAAATAAAATAAAATAAAATAAAATCATATTTATCAATGTTTCAGAATGTAACATTTTGGAGCAAATGTAACAAAGCCATGTTTAATCATAATTTTCTTTATAAAATGTAATATGGAAGTTCAATATCCAAATTTGACCATGGTCTCCATAATGTGCTTCTCAGATACAGAAAGGGACAGATATATTGGTCAGATAGAGTAAATTCATGGTAATAAATGGTAATGAAGAAGCTTAGACAGAGCACTGAGATGTTTCCCATGATAATTCACTAAGGGTAACAATAGCTCTGCTAAAGCAGATAAAGAATGTAGGGCTTCAAAAAGCAAGATATTAGGACAAGGAGTGACTGCACCATTGAAGAAACAGATACAAATGTTCCAGAAGCCAGTATGTGTAGCCTTACTAACATGAATTAAATGGAATAAAAGAAAGTTGCTTTTTATTAAATGTGAGAATAGAAAAAGTATCAGCAGCAATGTTTTGCTTCACATGAGTATTTTAAATAAAAGAGAAAAATCTTGTTTGGACTGCTCAGTGAATTGGGGCTGCAGAACAAGTGATCAGTATATATAAACTATACTCTTAATTAAAAGAAATAATTACAGTATTCATTATTTTAAGTGACTCAAGTGATATGAGTGACATCTGAAATGAAAGAAGACAAACAGGAGGCAGTAATGGGGTCAAAGGCTAGTGGAGAATAACTGCTAAAAAGGGCAACCTTCATTAATTATATGGTTTTGGGCCTAGGAAACTCTTGGGTGCTTTCTTGACTATGCCATGGTGTCCAGGCTCCCATACTGACTGTGCAGACAACAGGTAGTTTGTCCTATAGTGGTGTACCCCAGAGCACTCAGACACCTGCACTTCTCCTGTCTGTGCAGCTTGTGTCTGACAGGTCAAGGTCCTGTAGGGTATTTTAGGGTCTCACACGCCATCAAGGCTTTAAATGTGCTTTCCTTGAAATGGGCCCTGTGAAACAGGAGGTGCTGTTGCCCCTTTCTACCTCTGAAGGTGGCTTATAGGACCTATTGATATTAATGCATTTGGCTTCATACTCAGAGTAACCATTCAGAGGTACTTACCTTTCTCCATCCCACTATGTAGGGATTTTACTGACGTATTTCATATTGCTCCCAAGTTAGATGCTTGTTACAATCTTAAATAAAGTGTGTCATTTGTCTTATAAATTATACTAGATTTTTCTGTTTTACAAGTCCCAGGAAAATCTTCCAGTACTTTCTGTGCCTTCATTTAGACTAATAATAGTAATATCCAGGTTTATGTAGATTTCCAATACCAAAGCATTTATTTTGTCTTTTTTTTCTTGACTGAAGTACATTATTTCTTCAATATATTTTAATGTTGTCCATAAAAATTAAGAACATTCATTAAAAAGAAGATTAAAGTAATAATAAAAGGTGATTTCTTTGGGGGTTTCACACTTTTATTGTTTAATAAATACCATTAAATTCTGTAAATTAAAATAGCAGGAAAGAGCAGGTAACAGGGTAAGAGAAGATGCTGGTAAAGGACTGTCTTCACAGCATAGTTTAGAGTCCACTGAAAACAGTAGAATGACTGCAGACAGTAGAATGAAATTTTTCATGCTTATAGATATATATCTTGGGGGTCATTCATATTTGTTTAATCCTTGTATTTATTTCTCTTAATTATAGTGTGTTCAGATACCTGTCTATTCCTTTCTAACAAGTTAAGGTAAGTGACATATCTTATAAACTAAAAAGCTTATGGTATGATTTATTAACATTTACTAGTTCTTCTTAATATTTTTTGAACTATACTCCAAGTTACTGGAACACTTTACCTCAAGACAACTTTTCCTTACCTGGATCCTGTGGATCTTTATTTGTCCTTTAAGGACTTGTCTTTACTTTTGTCTAATTAACATGATTTGTTCTTGCAGCACTGAAGCAAGCTTAAGTCCTTCAAAACTGAAAAAAAGAAAGCAACCTTTTTTTTTCTTTATTAAAGTTAGTTGCTGTGAATATCACATTGCTTTGGAAAGGCTTCAGTAGAAGCTGTGAAAGCAAACTCTTCAGGCTTGAAAGACTAACAGTTACAGCTATTGTGCCCTCATCTGTCAAAGCAATATCTCAGTGGTGCAAAAATTTCCATCTGCTTCAGAAATCCATTAGTCAGGGATCCTTAATGGCAGAATGAACATAATGGGTGAATGAACTTCTGTATTGCTCTGCCTGTATTCTTTGCTTCCTAATACATACACGATGGTTTGAAATATTGACAAAGCTTTGAATGTTCAGTTTAAAGATTATCCTCTAAAATTTTGGACCAAATCAACACACAATGATAAATATTTGATAAATTAGTAATGGAAACTGCAATTAGAAGGCATTAAAAAAAAATTAGAAGCTTTTTTTTTTTTCTTTATGCCCCCCACTAGAGCACAATCCTGACTGACATTTCCTTGGAAGAGATATAAGGAAGAACTTGCTTCTAAGATTTACATTGTCTCTTCCAGGCTTGATTCTTGTGTGCTATGGGGAATAATCTTGATCATCCATGGGGCTGTTGTTCCCTTCAAAGCAGAATTAAACATATTGATTTATCCTAGAAACTTCCTGTCTCCTTGTCACATTCTTAAGGGATCTTAGGAGTCTTAGAATGCCTCCTCCCCTTCTTGAGCAGCACAGAATTCAGGAAACATGAAAATGACTACTGGAAAATATCATGAATTCACAAAAGTAATGTATACTACTTAGCATGTGGAAACTTAAAATTCAGGTTCTATACTTTGATGTTGACTGTGCCTCAGGAGCTGTTCATTGATAACGGAACACTTTGATAGATGATGTAAATATTAAATATCAAATGATAGCAGCCTAGAGGAAGAAGGGAGAAGTATGCTTCCTCTTTGCTTTTCCACTTAATATCTGGAATCTAGAGATGGTCACAGAAAAAAAAAAAAAAAAAGAATAAAGAAAATTGTAGGATTTTAGCTCTCCCTCCAATGCTATTTTTTTCCTTTTTCTTCTTTTAGACTAATTGCCTCAGTTCAGTGTACAATGTATGTTTAGATTTATCACTGTCTGAAATAGTCATATTCTTGAAAATTTATAAATTGTTTCTTTTTTCCTTTTCATTCAAATATCAAATTAAATCCAAAATTGACATCGCAGTCACCAGTTCTGCTGAATTTATCTAAACTTGGACTGAAAAATAAAAAAGACATTAGGACAGTGACATTACATTCCATGAGGATGGGCAAGGATGAATAATATAGGAGGCTTTAATCCCCAGTCCCCTCTGCCTGTTATGATGTTTACAGGCACAATGGGAAATTTCATGGTCTACACTTTTCAGTAAGCACCATGTCAATGTTTCAGAAGACATTGCACAAAACCTTTGTCACCAGAAAAGCCATGGCAAGACTCTTAATGCCTTAAAAGCAGCCAAGATTTTGTCCCTTTGCATCTGTCAGTGGTATGGTAACTCCACACATCTGTGGAATCCTGCTTGAATCAACCCCGTACCAATATCTGTTGATCTGCATGGAACATATGTGGCTATCAAGGATAATGTGCTAGATCTGAGACTTTTTTACTTAAAAAATAATTAAAGACGAAGTTTCATCCCTACCTGCTCTTTAGGAATGTTTTTCGTTACCTATTACCTTGGGCTATAATTTTAGTAGGATTTTCTTTATGCAAATTTGTGTATCCCACCAGGTACATATTCCAAAAGCTTCCATTGATTTCATTGGTAATTCAGTGAAAACAGAGAATACAGGCCTGAATTACTTGTTAGTATTTTTAAATAAATGCAGGGGAGAAATAAGATAAAAGAGGTAAGTGATGCCAACAGAATAAAGGCTCATTACAGTAAATCCTTAAATGATTATTATGCCTACCTGTGATTCTACTAAGGAGAACAGAATCTTATCTTTATTTAACTTGTCAGGTGCATAATTATTCCACAGGCCTAGAGCCTCCTTCTGTTAGAACTTTCACCTGCTTTCAAAAATAGTTTTGGAAGCTTTCATTATGTTTGCATGGAATTTACTAGATTACTGTATATGTATTGCAAATTTAGATACGCCATAGCTAGCTATTTTTAAGATAAATGGAAATGGTCTCTTTTGGTGGCTGCAATATAACTTTACATCAGAAAAATCTAATCTAATACCTGTCTGGATTTCTAAAGGAACTATAATTTTGGATTATATTAAAGATACAGTTATACTCAGTGCGTAGTTTAGCTGGTGAATTTAACCCTTTTCTTTGAGCTATCACAAGAAAACAGTGGTTGCTGCAGACTTATATGTTTGTATTCACTAGACTCTGATATAATTTATACACATTTTATCACACATTTTCTCTCCTGCACACTGACCTGGCATTTCATCCTTTTTATTTGTAAATGTGGCAGATCACATTTCTTATTCTTCCCTGACGGGGTGACTTAACCTTTAACATGAGGATGAGTCATTTTTCATTTTTTGCAAATTATTAATGGATTTTTCTTGTGAATAACAAAAATTGCTTACAGAATAGAAGTTTTCCCTTTTTTAATGACCTTACTTTGCTCACATAAGCTATTTTTTTTATGGAGACATCATTTTATTGTGTTTTCCATATATATTTCAGCATCTGAAATGGGATGTAAGCTGTAACTTTGCCTCAAGTGTTATATTACAGTTTCAGCATTACAGAACAGACAACTAATTTTAGAACTAAAAGAAGAACCACAGAACTTTTAAGCATGCTCTCTGTAAAGCTCTTCATCAGTGTGCTGGTTTCACACCAATGGCCAACTAAACTCCAACATACCGCTCTCTCACACCCCCTCCTCAAAGGAGCAGAGAGAAAATACGATGAAAAAGGGCTCAAAGGTTGAGATAAGGACAGGGAGATTGCTCACCAATTACCATCACCAGCAAAAGAGACTCAGCGTAGGGAGATTAATAAAATCTATTGCCTGTCACTAGCAGACCGGAACAGTGAGAAACTAGAAGAAAACTAAAAACACCTTCCCCCACCCACCTTCTTCTACCTCCTCCCCCTTAGCGGTGCAGGGGAAGGGGAATGGGGGCTGCGGTCAGTCCCTAACGCTGCGTCTCCGCCACTCCTTCACGGTCACTCTCTGCCCCTGCTCCACGTGGGGTCCCTCCCACGGGATGCCGTCCTTCCCACACTGATCCTACGGGGGCTTCCCACAGGCTGCAGCTCTTCCAGAACTGCTCCCAGATGGGTCCGTACCACGGGGTCCATCCCTCAGGACCAAACTGCTCCAACATGGCTCCCCCACGGGCGGCAGCTCCCGCCAGATCCCCTGCTCCTGCGTGGGCTCCTCTCCACAGGCTGCAGCTCCGGCCCGGGGCCTGCTCCTGCGGGGGCTCCCATGGGCCGCAGCCTCCTTCAGGCCACATCCACCTGCTCCATGGGGGCTCCTCCATGGCTGCAGCGTGGAGATCTGCTCCGTGTGGTACCCATGGGCTGCAGGGGGACGGCCTGCTCCACCATGGGCCTCTCCACGGGCCGCAGGGGAACTTCTGCTGCGGCGCCTGGAGCCCCTCCTGCCCTCCTTCTGCACTGACCTGGGTGCCTGCAGGGCTGTTTCTCACTCATCTCTCCCAGCTGCTGTGGCACAGCAGTTTGTTCCCTTCCTCAGCTCTGCTCTCCCAGAGGCACAACCAGCGTTGCTCCCTGGCTCGGCTCTGGCCAGCGGCGGGTCCCTTTTGGAGCCGGCTGGAGCTGGCTCTGATCTGACATGGGGCAGCTGCTGGGCTCTGCTCACAGAGGCCTCCCCTGCAGCTCTGTCACTACCAAAACCTTGTCGTGTAAACCCAATACAATCAGTAATTATTTTTACTTAACATCTTTCCCACAAGTTATCCTAAAATATCTGCCTTACTTGGATATCGGGAAAAATACCTTCATGGTGTATTTTTTTACTTACCTTGCCTATAAAAAGTAGTGAATTTTAAATCATTCTATTCTTATGTCTATATATCTAAAGTTTGATAGGTTAAATATTTGAGCTGTTTGTGTGTTGTTATCAATCTCCTTAAGAACCTCACTGTTTTCATACACGCATGTACACTTGTATGCACATACACCACTGATGCACCTCCATATGTATTTATCCACACAACAGAAAGCTGTTAAGGTTACAAATAAACTTATCCTTCAAAGTCTGGCTTTTTATTTATTGTCATATAAAACATTTTATTCTCATTCAATTTAGAATAACAGCTATAGCCTAACTTGGTTTCAGTCTATAGAAAATAGCACACCACTTTTAGTCATAGTTAAAAGTATATTCTGCACTGAAAATTAAGCACTCTTTCCTGTGTAACTAAAGGGTCAGATTTAGAGTTGTTGTGGATAATGTATATTTTGTATTCTAGTTGTGTTGAACAAATATAATGTATCATTTGGTCATTCACTTTTCATGTAAATGTTTTTGTGTTTTTTTTCAGGTACATTTTTAGTGTAGTAATTCCAGCTGCTTCAAAATATAACTATCATGTATTTTACACAACTTAGCTGTTTGGATTGCATATAAAAATATACCTCCTAAAATCATACATGGCAAGAAGTGAACCATGGCTGTTTTGTACAAGCCGAGCTACTCACAGCATATAGAAATGCACCATGGAAGGATATTTGACTTGCTTTTATGCCATTTGCAATGCAAAGGCAAAATGAGGTAAGCTGTACTCTGTGACTGCATCAACCTAATTCTCATAGACACACATGTGGTTAAATATTCAAATGCTGGAAAAGTGTTGAAATTATAGTTACATATGCAGGTCATTATATTCATCAGCTGTCACTAGCAAGACTGACATTTCATAGACACTGGAGTGAAGAGACCAAGTACTGATCCATAAAATCAGAGCAAATGAATTGAAATTGATGGACCCCAAAAGGTTCAGTGCTACTGCCTTAACTCTTTCCAATGACTTTTGGCTTAGAAAGTGCATTGACTTTAATACTTTGTAAGTATGGCTGGATTTAAATTTTAATCATTCAGTCCATTGCATAGATTCATGCTGTCAAATTCTGTTAGACAGTAGAGCTGATGATAAATCTAAACCATTCCTTTCTTGCTTTCAGAGCTACCCTCAAAGTCAATAGTTACTTAAAAGCAGAAGGGACAAGAGTGAGGTTTGCAAGGTTATATTTTAGAGTACTTAAAATACTGAAAAATTCCCATGGAACACACTCAAAATGAAATCTCCAATACTCAAATTAGTGACTCCCATTCCCTTACTTGAGTGTCAAATTCTGACATCAGTATAGCAAATACACGTGCAACAACTATTGATATATATTAACATGTAGATGAATGTACATATACATGTGTATGTATATACGCATAAAGTTACACCAAACCATACAGATGAAAACACATGTGCTTGGGTGTCATGGTTTTGGCTGGGATAGAGTTAATTTTCTTCATAGAGGCTCACACAATGCTGTGTTTTGGATTTTTGATGAAAACAGTGGTGATAACACTGTCCTTATCTCAACCCATGAGTTCTGCACTTTTACCTTTCCCATTCTCTCCCCCACCCCCATCCCACCTGGGGAGAGAGAGCAAGCATCTGTGTGGTGCTGAGCTGCCTGCTGGGGTTAAACTGCAACATTGGGTCAAACTAGAGTTTTGTCAGGACAAAGTGAAAAGGTTCATTCAGTCAAACTTCTTCAGTCTAGTTAGTGTTTAATAAAATTGGAGTACATTTCTAATTGAAGCATTTCATTCAGGAAATGCCAAAATGAAATGTCTTTTGTTTTTTTCCACATGGAACAACATAATCATTTGTTTCATTGAATCTGAAAATATCCTTCTCAGCCTGAATCTGAGTTTTTCATGGAAAATAGCATGTCAAAATGTGTACAAAGCTCTACTCGTAAACTCTAAGTTTAAGAAATCACACAAGGGTGATCTAATACATCACAGTCTTGTATATTGGGTTAAATTTCTCTTCACGTGTACACCACTGGAAACCAGATTACATCAGTGAGACATAAATAGCATGAATGAATGCTTCTTCCAGACTGACCAGGTAAAAAAAAAAAATGTAGTGCAGAATTTATTTTTTTACCCTTTTTTTCTTTTGAAACAACTAAATGAAATAGCACAAAAATCATTTTCACTAACTCTATCTTATCTGTGCTCTGAGACTAAGAGAAAAAATCAAGAAATCAAGATTTCCTTTTATACATCATCCTTGTATACATAAATTACCTGAAAGAAACAGGATGTCAGAGATGAGATGGGTATCTAATTGCTAACAGGGGACAGAATTTTCTCCATTTCAGTCATATAAATGAATAAACTCTATGCTCCAAATATTTTTTTATTACTATTTATTGTTTTCCCTTTATTATAGCCTTTTTCATGTCTTGAGAATGTGTACAGTTTTTCAGCATTGATCTTAATTTTAGTAATAGAATTTAGTAATATAGCACACATTATGTGAACAATTTTAAAATATGGACTTCACCACCACTGTGTGCCATCATTTCATGCCTGTTTTCTTTGCTTTTTCATCCAGTGTGTGTTATTCCCAGGAACACTCCCCAGCCTGTCTTGAAACTGAAAAATTTTACTTACTCCACCCCTGTTGAAATAAAGTTGTAATTTGAATGGTTTCTTATGAACTTACAATCTGAAAAATGTGGCACTACATGATCTATTTTTATAAAATTTATATTTACCACATCATTACCTGATTAACTCAGTCAAAATGGAAATTAAATATTATTTCAGGTGGTTATTCTTTACCTACATATTTGTATTACAATTTTATGCAAGATTGCATCTGAATTACTCAACTTAATAAAATTTGAAATTGTAATTAATTTTGAATTAAATTTGAAAATGAAAGAGAAACAAAGGTTTTTTTCTTTTTAACATGAGATCTTCACACATGTTTTTTCCCATTCTCAACAGAAACTAGGAAGTAAATACTGAGAGCTTCTGTAATGAAGAATAAGGAAGAAAAATATATCTGTCTGATAAAAAATAAGTGTCTATTTATATTATAACTTAAAATAGGGTACCTCATAAAGAATTTTAATTAATTGTGAAAAACATTTTCTAGTAAAATTGGGAAAATAGCCTACTAAATCCCTTAATAAAATGTTTCTTCCCCCAAATTCAGCATTTTCTGGTCAAAGAAATGTGTTTTGCTTTTTTTTTTTTCTTAATCCCTTATTAGATCTAATTTATAATCAGGAAAGACTAAACCAGAACTGCAAATTTATATAAATGACTGGGAGAAAATATATTATTATTCCCATTAACATTAAGAGCAATAAATCCACTTAAAGATAAATTGATTGTGCAGTATCCCATAAAAAGTCTAAAAGAAACAAGAACTGAACTTGCATTTTAGTCCATGACCTTAACTGTAAAGATACACTGACTTGAAACTGTATAATTATTAATACAAATGACAAGTTAATAACAACTATACTCTCCTCACTACAGTCATCCTTTTGTTTCTCCATCAAGAAGAAAAAAGCTAGTAGACTCTCTGAGAATGTCATTCAGTTTTATGGACTGTTATTTCCTCTGTGCCTTTTAAATGTAATTGTCAAACAACTCAGAGTCTCTTTTGCTGAGAACCTCAAAAGCAGTTTGAATGACACTATCAAGGGCAGCAGCAGTTTAGCGATTGGAGTCTCTATCCTGCTGCACACCAATGACAAGAAACTAGATGGAGAAAACAAAATGCATTCTCTTTCAACTAAACTCAACAAGTCATTTCTTTCCTCTCCTTTCAGATACACAAAATGCAATTACACAATGAGAGTTAATTGCTACATGTGGTTTTGCTTTTAGTTGAGTTAGTTTAACAGAGCACTCCAGATTACTTTGAGTAAAATGACCACAATTTTGGAAAAAGATATAGCCAGTGTTACAGTGTGTCTAGAGGACACATTGCAGAGCACCATGAGCAGTAAGTGACAAGAACAAGTACATATTCCTGTAACTTCCATGATGGCTTACAATTGCTCTTTCTCCAGTGTATGTGATGTTCTGCAGTACTATAGACCAGATAAGCACACCTAGCAACAAGGGGAGAATTTTATGACATCGCTGCACTGTGCAGAGATAGTTCAAGACAATACATTTCGAAAGACTAGGAGTATTATAAGGCTAGATTTCTAAAAGTCAAGATTCAACCAGTGCTCACTGCTTTGTGGCTTCTAGCTTCTTCTCCAGCATGTTTACCCCCCTTGTAGCAGTATTGCTATCTTGATCAAAATGTGTCACAGATGTTTGATGTGCCTGGGTGATGCTGTAGTCTATCATCTAGTTTTCAACTGCAGTATTTCTTTTTCAGGTGAGGAGAAAGGTTGTGTCTTCTGGAGTGTGTCTGAACCAAGGAAATCCCCAAAAGAAAATCCCATAGAAGAAATTGGCACTTTATAAATCAGTTTTCGGAAGAAGAAGGGGAAAGATGCTTTGTCAAACTTTCAGTGAGAATACATTCAGAACCAGAACAGGTTGCAGTGAAGGAAATGTAGCCAGAAAGTCTACTGCTCAAAGGCTGGAGAGCATTATGGGCAAAATTATTTGTGGGATTGTCTGCAGTTCAAAGACTCAAATTATTTCAAGTTAACTTCTATAGAGGACAAAAGCAGTCTACATTAACTGCCTGAAATATGAGGCATGAAACCTGAGCATCTTACCTGTTTGGCTTCAGTCATGTTTTGACTTTTGTTCTTTGTCTCACACCACAAACAGAATTGTTACACTCATTATTAGTGTTTCTTCTGTTATGGTCAATCTTTTGATTACATTGTGATTTTAGTGGTAGTGCTAGCTATATCACATGGGGAAAATGTTGCAGAAAGTGGCTGCAAAAAATTAAACTTTCCTCAGTGAGGAAACTATACTTCTCTAAATTAGTCTATATGTCTGTGGCTGTATGCAGAATTATTATAATCACAATCTAAGCTGTCTTGTACTTTGTAGATTTTTCAAAAATCAGTCTCATTTATCTCCTTTACTTCTTAAATAATCTCAAGGGGTTTTAGGAAGATTCATATTTGTTTCTTTAAAGAAATTTTAAAATATAGAAAAAGTGCTTCATTTTGCAGTCCTTATTCAGGCAATACTCAATCAGTTATCAGAATGAAAATTACAGCAAAAAGAAATTAAAGTGGGTTTGCCAGCCTTTGAAAATCTGTACTTTGATTTAAATACTATTGTCCGGTCTATTTAAACCTCTCAGTAAAACATAAAAGGACATCATAACTCATAAAGCACTTTATTTCCATAGCATTTTGGATTCATCAGAGTAAAACATTGGGACACATTATTACAGCCATAAGTACACTAGGAGTGACAAAGCATTTACCCAGGCTAATACACAATGTATGTGAGTTTTAACACTGCAGTTAGTGTAGTCATTCCTATATCAATATAACATTGCATTCATTTGTTAATATACATTTCCCATTCCAGATATATGAAGTCTACCTTCATAAACTGACCAGCTTATCTGATATATAAAACTAAATAAAACTTTTATTATATAAAATTATAATTGTATAATTCTAAATAATTTTAAAATATTTTGAATCAAATTTAACTCCTTTGTCAAAATCTCATTCAATAACTGTAGGAAAAGAGGATGGCTTTTGGCTTTATTTGTTTAAATATTAGGTTTTGTTTCTTTATCTTAAGGAAGAGTAAGTTTTTAATATTTCTAATCTATTTCACTCTGCTATTGACAAGATGCTAACATCATTTTGGATTTGTACTGCAGTATCTTTAAAAATTACTTAACATAGATGTAACATAGATGTAACATCTTATTATGACAGACAATAGATATTTAGCTCAGTTTACTCGTGTAGGCGAATGAGTGAAATAGAAATTCATATCTGCTAATATAACTAGTCAAAATTAAAAATGTTGTTTCACAACTTAAAAGGCTATATGACCCATTTTCTTTTCCCCAGATATAGTTGAAGTTATTATTATTATTACTAGCATCTGATGCTATCAAGTAACCTCATTATGAGCTGTTATCAGTTTGAGATTATATTCTGAAAGAAACTTTTCAAATTTTTTTTTTTAAACAATCCCCTAGTCCTTGCTCATGTTTCTTAACTGTTACCTTCCATTTTAATTTGCAATGTAAATGTTCTGATCAGAACAAGTCAACACCTCTGACAAAAAATATCTTAACCACCAACTCACAGACTGGTAAAACTACTACTTTTAAAAGGTGGAGTCTAAAGCTTTGAAAATATTTTAGAATTATGAAACCCTTGAATTGCCAATTTAGCTGAAGTCTTACTGGTTTTGATTAGTTTGACTATACAATCTACCTATAGAAATATTTAACTTGCATTCACTCAGAGGAAGACAGACAGCAGTAGCTAAAATGTTGTTTGTTTTCTCTTGAATAAAAAGTATTGTGTTCTACTTTGTCACAAAACAAAGTGACTTCTGAACATTTCCGGCAGGTGGTTTGAATCCAGCTAAAATAACTGTATTATGTAATATAATGGAGTGTAATACAAAAAGGTATTTCTATTTCTTTTGGTTTAACACACAGTTTTGGCCATAAAGGATTATATTTTCAGAGAAACGGAGTGTGAAAAAATAGCATCAGAGGATTTTTTTAATTAAAAAAAATAGCAATAGATTTTTCTACATATGAAAACTACACAGATTTTATAATTTTTTTGAAGAGATATGGAATGTATCTGCAAAGAAAAGAAGAGAAAAGAAGAGAAAAGAAGAGAAAAGAAAAGAAGAGAAAAGAAAAGAAAAGAAAAGAAAAGAAAAGAAAAGAAAAGAAAAGAAAAGAAAAGAAAAGAAAAGAAAAGAAAAGAAAAGAAGAGAAGAGAAGAGAAGAGAAAAGAAAAGAAAAGAAAAGAAAAGAAAAGAAAAGAAAAGAAAAGAAAAGAAAAGAAAAGAAAAGAAAAGAAAAGAAAAGAAAAGAAAAGAAAAGAAAAAGAGCCACTGTGGGGTGGAAAACTCCTTGGAAGATACGATTTCTTATTTCTACAGTTTACAAAATGACCTATTTATGTTACCTTCCTTCAGGCATTGCAGAGTTCTCTTTCTGAATATGCCTGCATGTGCCTCCACATTGACATTTACCAGCCAGGATTTCTTAGCTAGCTTAGGCCTAGGTAGGAGCTGGGGCCTAGATTTTTCTTAACATACATGAAGTCCTCTGAACAATTTGACATATGAACACACTTAATATACAGAGTACAGATTTAATATTTCACCCTACTTCCCAAGTGAATGTGATATTGCTTTTGTGAGAAAGCTAGATATCAAAACTACAACCTTATTTTTTCCTCATCTTCTTCATTCTCCTTCTTATGTCACATTTTATAATGAGAGGCATTTTAAGTTTTATAAGTAACTTTAAAAGGATAAACATTGAAAACAACAAAAACAACAGCGGGGCTGGACTATAGTACCTGAGGACAATACCTTCTGACTCAGGAGCTCAGCTGAAGGCACAGGTCCTTAACCGCTTCATGTCATATGAGGACTTAAGACAGCCCTCTACTTCATGTCTGGTCACATACCTAGGTCCCATGCTAGGAGTCCAACTCTTTTAATGTGTTGTAAATAGTGTTTGAGCTTTTGTATTCACCTCAAAGCTCCTTTTGGGTAGAGTGTCAGCCCTCGGCAGCTGAAGTACAGCTTTCCTTGGGTTGTACATACACACATCTGCTAAAATTATTCAATTTATGGAGCTTCTACTGAAGGCTTATCCAAAATGGCTCTTAATTGCTTGATCTCAAATGATCAACTGATCAAACTGATTAACTGATGCAAAAGGACTTGTATGATGGCCTCTGTTATACAAGGGTAGACTTTTATGAACTCAGACATAGTATATTCTGTGATGAGCTTGTATAAAAACCCTGATAGAAAATAGTCTAATAAGAATTGTGTTTAATTTAAGGGTATTTCTTAAATTATCTCTGAAATTTATTATCTTACATTTTATTTTTTTAAATATATGTCATGGTGTATTTTGTACTGTTTTTCATTGTTACTCATTTCCATTATGATTATTCTCTTCCCTCTGATCTGAAGTTAATTATGGTCAGTGGTTAATTGTGTTATATTTCATATCACAGGAAAGAGTTGTAGATGCAGTATGTGTGTCTAATCTCACAGTCTCCACTATTGCAAAAGAACATCAAAATATCAAGCTTGTCAGTACATGCACAGATGGAACTTGAACTTTGGATCCAACCTTTATGTGTACGGAATTTTTAAAATCTTGGCCCAAAATTCAAATGCTTATAATAATATGGAGAATTATCAGAGTAATGTTTAAACTATTAAATTAAATGTTCTTTCAGGAAAGTCAAGCTATTAGTCATTTTGTTATCATTGTGACATAGAGATCTGCAAGAAGCACTCCAACAACTGAATTGTGAGTCATATTGTGTCAAAGCTGGATGGATACATTAAAATTTGCATGCAAATTCCCCCTTGCAGAGCTACTTAAGGAAAGCTCCACCAGCAATACCATTTTTCTGTTTCAAGTATACAGAAAATGATACGTGCATATACATATCATCAATCCTGTAAAATTATGCAGATAAATGTTTTTACAACTCACATTAAGTATTTGTTACTTTGGTTAAAAATTACATGTTACATTTTGCAACACATTGTATAAGGTCAAAAATGAGAAATACATAGTGAGTATTTTTTTCATAACAGGAGTGAAAGATAGGTGAGCAGCAGTCACTAAGGCCAGCTTTGTAGAGGATATTTTTATGTGATGCTTGGAAAAGACTGTGTATTTCATTGCTTCATGTATACTTGAGGTAATATGAAAAATTAAGAGACAAGGTTCTGCTGTCAGTTACTAAAATCAGTCGTCATTGCCACAATGACCACATTGACCCAAATGGTTACCACATTTAAATCAATGTCCTGAATAATTCACAACAGAAGCATTTCTTTTATGTTGTCTTAAGTTAACATGAAGGATTGGAAATACCTTGAGAGAGAGGAAAGAAATGAAAGACCTTGAGATATTTAGATCTTTCTAAATTGTGTATGTCTGCTCCACTCTTATTGAGCAGTACTCACTTGTGTTGATACTGCCTAATAGTAAAGCAAGCTGGGCAACGTAAGCAAAATAAAAATAAAAATTAATTAAAATTAAAATTAAAATTAAAAAAAAGCACAAATGTGTGTAAAAACTAACACAGTACAGGTATGTCAGGAAAAAAAAATCTACCTTCTGTTGTTCTCTTTTTCTTTTTTAATGCAACGTAAAATTTGTGTACAGCTTGTTCTCACTATGTTCTAATAGATTTTCCATTCTTTTTAGGAAACAAAGTAATTTTTGCAGAACAGAAGGGAAAACAAGGAAGAGTATCTCTCCCAAAATCAAAAGCATCAAGGTTTTAAGTGACCCCTCCTACCAAAATGACAAGCAGACTGCTGAAATGTTCATGTGGGGATGGGTGAAATTATTGCTTTGGTAACTATATTTATAAATGCATCTTCAGCTCCAGCAGGTTTCTTTCTTGATCAACAAGGTTAGCATTATTGTTTATCTGTACAGCTACACAGAGTCTTCTCTGAACAGACAGTATGGGAAAAAGAGTAAGCCTGAGACAGCATCTGGCAGAGGAAGGTATTCCCAGCATGTACCTCAGATTTATGAACAGGAACCTGAAACTGTGTAAAAGTTCACTGAAAAAATACCTTTATATCTGAGTGAAAAATGATAGGATAAGATACTGTGTAGAGCAGGAATAAAAGAAACAGCAATGAATGAGTTTGAATTAGTTCTGCATGCTCAGCAGGAACATGTTCTCTCACTTCTTCCCAGGAGATGTGGTTTTCGGATATTATCAAGCCATAAAAAGATCTGAGATTAGATCAAATTAAATGTATTTATAAAATTAACAAGTTAACTTTGTTGTACCAAAGTAACTGATTACAGTTTCCTATACGCTAGATGGTGGAAAGCCACAATTACATATGAATGTTTTACATCTCAATTGTCACAATTATTATCTTTCCTTCTGAATAGGGTGGGAAAAAGGAAACCCCAGATAATGGCCTTATATTTTGTCACAACCCACAACTGAGAATGGACAAAACTAACTGTAATTCAAACAGTTACTTAAATTCTTCATACATGTCAAATACTACCAGGGAATCAAAATAATATTTTTTAAAGACTAAATAAATAAATAAATAACCTTGCAACCATCTTGCTACTTCAATACTTGGCACTATTTCTTAAATCAGTATGGAACTAAAACTGAGTAACAGAGAGGTGCTATTTTTGTTTTATCCATTTATGACTTTAAGGTTAATTACATGTAACTTTTTGTATTTCTTGGGATCCTTTCATTTCAACATCTTAAAATAATTTCAAGTAAAACACAAACCAAAGCAGATCTCTCAGAGACCCAAGATCTGTCTCAGAGTTGTCAATTTTGTCTTGTCATTCATTATTAATTAATTGCTACTTCCATTATTGTAAAGATATTCAAAAATATTTTTCCTCCTTAACAGTAATTGATAAAACAGAATATCATTTATACTTCTTCCCACATTTTTCCATCTAGTGACTAGATGCCCAACAATTGCATTTCAGCAGCTCAAATATCTCACTTGAATCTTTTATGAATATTAATAGCAACATGTTAATTTACTGTCTATTGTCATTAGGGTCTAGACTAATGTAATGCAATAATGATTCTATTAATTTGAAATAAATTTTGTTCATCTCTAAAATTTGTTCCAGCCAAAACTTTTATATGGATATACAAAACACTCTTGCAAGTAATAAATAAATAAAGGAATGTAAGTAACATTCCTTAAAAGTCTGATAACAGCCTCTTGCAGGGATGGGAAACTTTAGAGGGAGAGTAAATTAAAGACCATACAGATACAGTATGCTGTAGAATTTAAACTTACCTATGTTCCAGAAAGACCTAGCAAGATGACAGTGGAAAAAGAAGGAACTGAAAACTGAAATTGCTAAGACAGAAATGATACAGGAATATTCTATCTATTCACAAATACAAAATAGCTACTTTCAGCCTTTTATCGAAGATAATTTCCACATGAAGCAACCTTAAGGAAGGGTTTACAATCAGACAATATTTTCTTCAGTGAAGACTTACCTGATGTATCTGACATTCCTGTCATTATATTGTATCAATGTTATGTGAAACAACAACACATTGGTCTTTTCTCCCTACTATTAAAATACACATCAGTTTGAAAGTAAGCAAGAATTTTCTTCACTCTTGAGTAGTTCATCATCTGAGTTAAATCAGTTCAGTATATTACCAAGCTATTTTAAATCACTAATATAATGAAGGTCTTAGAGGAATCTGAGGATCATTGTGACCAAATGGAAGAGTAGAAACAGAAAATTTGAATACCCCAAATGGAAAAGCAGGAAAGATGGGTGAAAATAAAGAACATGTAGTCTAAAGTCCATCAAACAGGTAACATTGTCCTTTTGAACAAGGTATTTAGGGAAAAGGGGATAAGATATATGGTCTTCAGTGAAGAAACCAAACACTAAGAACAGTCTGAAGAAAAAAATCATAGACTAGAAATTTGCTCTTAAATGTTCATTTTGAATTAGAAATAAATAGGGATAATTGTTTCCTCATTTCTGAGAGAGAATAATTAGGAATTAAATATAGCTAAAATTTCTAATTCAAGGTATTTTTAAAAAAGATTATGTACAAAGACATTTAGGAACTTGAATTGACAAGTAGGGGAGGAGAGGAATTGGAGAGGGAAACTATGAATCCAAAAGTTTGACATTTCAAAAGAAGAAGTCCCTTTGAAATGTGGACCTTTCCTCTCTTTCTTTATCCCCTGACATACATCTGTGTGGGGGGAATCAAGGGAGTGGTGGAATGGAGAGAAGAAAGAGCAAAGGGAGAAGGGACAGAACAGCATCTTAGAAATGCTTTAAAGGGATTATGAGTAAGAAGAAGGTAGCCATAATTAGGGAAGAAAAAAAAACACACCTATTTAGTGCTGTCCAAAATATGATCAATAAGCTGCTTCACTGGCTTTGTGAAGTGTAATACTTCCTTTTAAATTTGTATTGAATAAATCCATACGTGTATGCTTTCATAAACTCTTCCTCAGTTAACATCATATGGTTATTTTAAAGTGAAAGTTCTGAATGTTTTAACTACCGCATTCCTTATTGTGAGATCAAACCGTATATGCATCTATTCCTGTGTATTTTATAGAATGCCTTATCTAACATTTCTGTCAGTCTTTTCTTCTCTGTGAGGCCTCTTCCTTTCAATTACTTGCATTATGGTCTATTATTCTTTAATGTGAATTCATAATTTACTTTTGTGTTCATCAAAGATATTAGGCCAGCTGTCCAACTGTACCCTTCATCCTCTACTTGACTCCTTTTTTCACCTGTACAGTGGTTATATTAATACAATGTCCCAGGAGGGGGTTCTGAAGCTCAAAAATGTGATTGGAAGGACAGCTGAATTCCTCAAAGGGCTACTATAGTTATATATGGCAGTATTTTATTTTGAAGGTCCCAGTCACTTTGAACCAAAATTATTCTTGGCCTTTTATGCATTTAAAGATTCATTTCTTTTTGTTGCTTCTCTTCTTTATGTCCACTGGGCTCAGTAGAATCAGCTGGAAGAGACCGCTGAGATCAGCTTTTATAGGGTGATAAAAACAATGTAGGAGTTGGCATTGTTCAAATCTCCTCCAACAAACGGTAAGTTTACAATCTATCAACTTGTTCTGTTTTAAATATACCTGCTACACAATAAATTCAGCTTGGAAAGCCCCTAAAATTAAGAATTGATCTCAAATCAGCATTAATACTTTGTTTCCTGAAGAACACACACGCACACAAACACCCCCAAACTTGCAGAATTCAGGCAGCAGTTACTTTTCTTTAGACATTGTATAGCTCATGCTTTCTTTTGCTTTCTCACAAGAGTAGCCTTGTTAACACAATAAATGTTGTACATGGTTCTCAGGACCATGTTACAGGATGTGTGACGAGTCACTATGAAAATGTCCTGTACTTTTTCTTGAATGACCCAGTGAATTTAATAGGATTTTGTTCAGTTAGAGAGCTCTCCATTATAAGATGCCACTACAGAATGAGGTTAACACCACACAATACATATAACCCAACCAGGCTAATTGCTCACTCCATTCTGCTAAGAAAACTAGCAGTTTCTTCAAGATTTGGGGGGGAGAAAGGAACCATAAAACAGCTCCAGTTTTCATACAAGGATGCAAGGTACCTAATTGATCTTTGCATAGAAAACCTTATAAGCATAGGGAAATTTAACACACTATTTTATTGATGGCACACCTGTTCATTTTGAAAGTATTTGGTGAATTGCAGCAACATGAACTGCAGCAACTGACATAATACCATGCTGATCATTTAATTTTTTGAAGCAATACAGCTCTGCCTAGTTGTATGCAATCTGTTCATTTCACTTTCCTTGTTATACTGGGAGGTAAAAGAGACTTCTGAATGAAGATTTATGTTGCTGTTGCTCCTCATGTATTGTCTTTATCCTTTTTCACACCATCACAAAGTGAGTCAATAGCAGTGACAATACCTTTGGAATTTTACAGTTTGTCAATTTAAAAATTTATGTCAATTGCTATTTTTGCATCACCCTGTTATTTTGAAAGCATTTAAATAGTTCTATTTTTTTCTTGAACAAGAAGAAATTAATAGCAACATAAAGCACTTTTGAAAATGCATGAGATATAACCCTCATACTGTGGACCTTTATATCTGCCCCAGTCTCTTACACAGATGCTGCCTCTGCATTTTTACAAGAATGGCAGGAAATAAGCCTAGCCAATAAAGACAGAATACTTCTGGAAAAAAAAAATGCAATTGCTAGAAATGTTTATTTGCAGGTACTGGGAAAATTACATGCTTTTAGTGAGATACTTAAAGTAATGATTGCTCACAGTTCAGAATGTTTTTTACTAGATGAAACATCTACTTTAGCAAACATCAGTTTTACCAGAACAGTTTATAAAAAGGTGGATCAAAAGTGCTGTGGCTTAGTGTAGGACAACAGCAGAAGTCCAAGAATGGGTAAGTACAGCAGCATGTGGGGTGCATGACATGGATGTACAGAGACAGTAGCAGTGTCGAGGGCTTGATGGCAGCAAGGAATACTACAGAAAAGATCAACACAAGAAATGGTGTGTGAAAGGATTTTTATTTCCCCTGTGGAATTTAAGGAGAAAGTATTATTCTTTGCTAAACTTCTTGCTTCTTGTTTTTCTCCCACCTTTTCTTTAGAGGTGTTAAATTAGATATTAAACCTTATCTAGAGTTAAGCTTGACTGTTTAAAAAAAATAATAGGCAGGCAACCAAGGAGTCTGAGGTTGCTTATGAAGTCCAGCCTTCATGAAAGACAACTGAGCTTGGACTCCCATATCCCAAGAAAAGGCATTGTCCCTAACAGGTCTAGGATTGGACTCGGTAGCTAAATTTTTTAACCATTTTGGCCTAGAACAAAATTAACAATAAACTGATGACTAAACAGGAATTACTACGTGTCATATATCTTAACATTACAACTAAGTAAATTTGACTTTTTGGTTTGTAGTAATTTTTATATATTATGACAAAATATTTCTTTGTGGGTGAAAGTTTCCTGGCATCTTTACCACAAGGCTTGGGTTTTTTTTCAGTTGGTTGGTTGTTTTATTGTTGTGTTGTTGGTTTTTTTTGTTGTTGTTGTTGTTGTTGGGTTTGGTTTTTCTTCTTTTCTGTTTTTGTTGTTTGGTTGGTTGTTGTTGCTGTTGTTGTTGTTGTTGTATTGTTTTGGTTTTTATAAAAATAGACAGCCCTCTATTGCCCTTGTAGATTTTTATTTATTTGACAGATAAGTCTTGCTATATAATTTTGATAGGCCCCAGAAGGCCGCTTACAGTCATTGTTATGAATAAGCTATCAAGATTTTGGTTGACCTCTTGATCTCTGAGTCCAAAGTCTCAGTCCCACCTACAATTCAAATTATTCCTTATCTTGCAATACTAGTATTTGCATTTTTGTTCTGCATTATTTCATTTTCTTGACCTCTTAACCTTGTAAGACAAACTCCAAAATCCCTTTTTGTAGTGAAAATAAGCAGGCTAGAGTCTTGCTCACATCTATGTCAGCTTCACACCATTTTACAAGACCTGAGGTCTTCACCTGAGGTGAAGAAGAACATCTGATGAGTAAATAGACTCTCTGTAATGCAGTGGTCTTGATGCTTAGGGAAGAAGGAGGCAAAATCAGCCAGAAATACATTCTCCAGACACCCTAGCTGAGGGTGACCTGTCTGCCTTTCCTGAAGGAGCAGAGCTCATTCTAAGTTGCATAGCCAATTTTGCCTGAGGTAGAGCAGACTGCCTGTGACTCACCAGGGCAAGTCCCAGGTACTGTATGGGAGAGCTCATAGCCATCCCACAGCACTTCCTGCAAGTGAAGGTGCCTCCCCTCTGAACTGAAGTTCCATTCTCCATGATCTGACTTCAGATCAAAGGATCAACATAGCTTTATTACACAGGACCTGTTAATTTCTTCCCTCAAAGGTAAGATACGTTGTCTCTCTCATATGAAGGTGGTATGCACTTGTACTAGCTTAAAGAAACAATCCAATAATGTGAAAATGTTAATTTTAAATGTTTTCATCTTGACTATTTTAGATATATATCAAGGTATTTTTGTATGTTGTTCTGCCGTGCACCATGTTGCAACAATGATTCCTCTTATTGCCTAGGTCAGAACTCATTTTTCCTTCCCTTCCTATCTAAATAAAGTAAAAGTTGGTGAACACTTGCTTTCAGCAGAAATTGATAAATTTTAACTCTGGACAGACAATGAGTGCTTTTGTAATAATACCTCAGTGTTATGTATTGCCTCTTCTTGCTACACAGAACATGTCTGAAGTATACAGATGCATAAACAACAAAAATATCCTTCTGTCATTGAATGGGCTGCACATGGAGGGAATGGTTATCCCCTGATCTTATATGTCCTGATAAGAGTCTGGGCCTTACATCAGATATTGCACAAACATATGGTTTGGGATGAATTCCAGGAAAGGAGAAAGGTTATCTTCATGATACTAATCTGTCTGGCCATAAGGGGTTAAATGACGTTGGAATAGAAGAAGCAAAAAGGAACTGAATTAGTAAGAAAGAAATGTTCAAGGGAACAAGGTTGGGGAGGAGAACTGCATGCCTCCCACAAGCATGGCATGACATCAAAACTCCCAAACTTTAAAGATGCTGGAGGAGATCAGACCACCCACAAAGTATCAGTGAAAGCTGTCAAGCACACTGAAATGCATGGAGAGAAAGAAGGAACATGCTGAGAGCATGCTGAGACAGTCTGTTTCCTCTAGAAGCAATAAGGGAAGAGAAGTAGAGCAGCCAAGACAAATTCACAAAACCATGCAAAGAAATACTGAAATTTAAAAGTGCAGATAAGAAGAAATATACATGCAGGGATTATTGATATTTGTTCCCTGCTATTTATGCTGGATGAAATAAAATATATAGAGTTATTTGTTCTGTAGCTTCTGTTTCTGTATCAGTAGAAATTTGCACCGTTAAAGGTTCCTGCAGAGAAATGTTCACAAATGGCAGATGCAGTGTAGCAGGTCACATTAGGTTTACAGGAAACAGAGATTCAGCCTTGAAGTACCTACCATAAAACTAGATGAATTGCATACTCCCAGTCTGAATCAGATGGGGGAACTCTGGAATTTCAATAAATAAATAAATAATGTGCAAACTGAAAGAAATATAAATGGGTGTCAACTAAATAAATGTCAACTAAGTCCTAACTATCAGGTCAGTACCCATTTCTCATGGATATTTCTTTATGGTATAGGATTTAGATGAGTTTTTAATGGGAAATCATAGTTATTCTACCTCAGTGCTCCTCCCAGTCCAAGCAAAGGACCTTATAGTTCTCCATCACTTAGCCAAAGTATTTAAAGTAGTAATGAAGCAACACTCTAGAAATATTTTGGCCATAATGCATTGAGTGGAAATTTCCTCAGTGTCTATGTTTTTTTCTAATAAAGTGAAACAAATAGGCATTTTGAAAGATTGCATATTATCTACCCACATTTTCAGCAATGCTGGGGAGTTTCACTTATGCAGCAATCTGCACAAGTCCAGAACCCCAGAGATGCTCAGGCCAGAAGGATCCTCTCAAGGTCTCTAGTCCAACCTCCTACCCAAAGCAGAGAGAGCTCTGGTATCAGCCCAGGATGCTCAGGGCTTGAAAAGGTGGGCTTGCTGAGCAGCCTACTCAAATGCTTGACTGTTCTCAAGGTGGAAAACTTTTTCCTTAGGTACAGACAGAATATCCCTTGTTTCAATTTATGCCCATTAGCTTTTGTCCTTCTACCAAAAATGCCCATGAAGAGCTTGCCTGGGTCTTCTTGGTACCCTCTTTGCAGGTACAGGCAGGCAGGCAGCTGACAGGCTTCCCAACATGGTCTCTTCTGCAGGCTTATCAAGTCCTAGTCCCTCAGCCTCTCCCCACAGGGCAAGTGCTCCAGCCCCACCCATCATGGTGGCCCCCCATTGAACTCATCCCAGTTTATGAACATCTTTCTTATATAGGAGAGCCAAGAAGTGGAGCATGCAGAGTGCTGAGTAGATGGCAATAATGCCTTCCCTTGATCTACCAGCTGTTCATACAGCCCAATACGCTGCTGGCCATCTTTGCTGCCAAAGCAGGGTGCTGACTCATGTTCAACTTGCTATCCACTTAGACCCCTAGGGCCTTTTCAGCAGAGCTGCTTCCCAACTGGTTAGTCCCTAGCCTGCATTGCTAAAAAAGGGTTATTCCTTCCCAGATAGAGAATTTTTCATGTGCCCTTGTTGAATTTCATGAAGTTTGCTCCTCTAGCCTTTCTAGGTCCAAGGGATATTGCATTCTGGAAACATTTACCCCTATAAACCACACCTTCATAATGAAACTGCAAAGCATACTAAAAGTCCTTTTGCAAAATTAGTATTGCCAAGAACCTAAAGTTTATTGAGAGTCTTTCAGAGCTTGGGTTTTTTTTCTTTGAAATTCAAACTTGAAATGCTTATGAGCCTTATGAACATGCAAAAAAACTCCTTTATATTTCAACTAGTTATAAATTACCCTGTTTCACAGCTGAAAGCATATTTTAGAGACTGAAGAGCCAGAGAACAACTATTTTTCTAAAATCCTACTATTAGTTTTATTACAGTTGTTAATTTGGAGGAAAAAAAAAAATGAGCTGGGCTATGAGTTCCAAGTGTTTAAAAGTGATAACAATGTAAGCTTTGGTTTAAGCCAAAGGACATTGGTGTCAGTGGGTTTTGATTCAGACTTACAGAGTGCACTGCTGGTAAAAAAAAAATATGTGTGAAACATAGACAGAACTGTAGACTAAGTCATAGGTATGCTGAACAGCACTGAGACCTAAGTGGAATTGTAACATCAGTACTGTTTCTTTTAGATTTTATTAGCAATGTTTTAATAGATTTGCGTATGCTTTTGCTGTTAAGCACTTTTGCACAGCTGAGGTGTGAACATATGGCCGAGAGGTTTACTCAGCAAGGAGATAACAATGACACTTCATGATTTTAGAATTTGATTGAATACTTGTTTTCCAGTTGTTCTGTTTTCACTTTAAAGAGAAAATATCCAAACGAAAATTAGTTTAGCTTTCAATTGGATGTAATGATTACATTACAGAAAAGATTACATCTTTTCTGTCCATTGTTCAGGTTTGATCCCTGAAAAACAAGAAAATGTGTGATACTTACAGATTATATATGTATTTTCTGTCTCCTAAGCTGAACTAAAGTTTGTCTCATTAAGAGATCCAAACCCCTGCAAACACAGATAACCTGTAAGCCTACATTCCTAATTACTATTAAAGTTATATTACATCTATGAGAGGAAACATAGAATCTGAAGAACCTAAATTGGTAAGTCCAATGCTCTGATGTTGCAAAAAGCACGTTTGCTTAACATTTCCAGCACAATTAGCTCCACTGATGTTACTGGGACAACATGTGGCAAAAAAAAGTACTCATGGGAATATTTTCAAGAGTGTGCATTACTGAAGTACTTTGATCCTTTTGCAAAGAAAGGAAAGAGAAGCTGATGAGAGTGTGATCCAGTATCATTTACTGCTGTTTTGGGGCCTGTCATTTTTTCTAGGGAAATACATGGTGTTTGTATGTGTTAGGAGGGAACAGAGGAAAGATTCGGTTGGCACCTATGACTAGATTACATGAAAAGAGGCCATAAATAAAGCATTGGCCCCACTCAGCTGCTATTATTGATCAGTGTTAACTTAATACAATTACTCCCACACTATACCAACATCAGGTCTATCTCTACAGTATCTACTTCTATCTTCATTGCAATTTCATTCTCTGTGCTATCCCAGAAACTCTACAGTGTTAAATCACTGTAACTCCAGATCTGTCCTGTCTATAACTTAACTAGACCCTGGAAAGTTTTTTTTTTTATATGAAACTTTATGTTCATTCAGAACCTTTTAAAGAGCAATGGTTTGGAAGTTGTTAAAGAAGTCCATATCCTAACACTTTCCCATTCTTTTGTTTTCAATTGTTTTATCAATGTTAAGGAAAAGTGGACATTTCAACATGACAATGTTCTTTGCCATTTTCAGGAGTTCTCCTAATATCCAGTTACTGACTGGACATTTTATGCAATTCTCTAAATTTACCCTCTGGATAGAAGAAGGAGGTAACACTGAGGAGTTATTTCCCCTGTTTAAATGTAATGATATGAACACATCTTGAAAACAATTAAATAAAACTACTGGATAACAGTAATGTGAATATGACTTAAAACAATAAATGAAATCACTTTGCTGCTTCTCAGTAATCTCATTTATCTGAAAGTTTCCAAATTATTTTAGTAGGGTAGTGTACAGCATACTTATCCATAGCTCCCCCCAAAACACTGCCAGTTTAGTTATTAATTTGATAACTTTTAAATTACACTGCAGCAATGCACATTCCCTTTGTCATGTTCCAAAAGTTTTTGTTTCAAATAATGAGAAAAGAAAATGTCTTGATAATTTCAAGACAAACCATACATGAATTAGGTTCTGATGGGATATCACTATACACAGAGATTTATTACCAGAATTAGGGGAAGATTTTTAAAAGCCATCAAAATTCATCTGGATATAATTTGTTTGCTTATATATTCTTATAGTCACTTTCAGCATGTATACTGGATACTAAGTTTTCCGAAAAGAGTATTTATGGTGGAACATACTGAAAACGAATATTACAGAATGTGCATGGGCAGTGAACGGTACATTAATGTAGAATGATTTTATACTGGTCTGGTAGTTTCACACTGATGGCTAGCTAAACTCCACCACAACTGCTCTCTCATTCCCCCTCCTCAAAGGAAAACGGGGAGAAAATACAATGAAAAAGGGCTCAAGGGTTGAGATAAGGAATGGGAGATCACTCACTAATTACCATCACAGGCAAAACAGACTCAGCGTAGAGAGATTAATAAAATTTATTGCCTATTACTAACAGACCGGAACAGTGAGAAACTACAAGCAAACTAAAACACCTTCCCCCACCCACCCTCTTCTACCTCCTCCCCCTGAGCAGCGCAGG
>VXAA01001522.1:246847-257914 GCA_013399115.1 Anseranas semipalmata | reverse complement strand
GGCTCTGGCCAGCGGCGGGTCCCTTTTGGAGCCGGCTGGAGCTGGGCCTGATCTGACCTGGGGCAGCTGCTGGGCTCTGCTCACAGAGGCCACCCCTGCAGCTCCCTCGTTACCAAAACTTTGCCACGTAAACCCAATACATCTGGCAAATGATTCTTTAAGTTGAATGATTGCCAAAAACTGGTATCCACCAGTGTGAACTACCTAAGGGTTAATGGCTTTCTCTAAATTAGACCAGAAATAATTTAGAACAAAAAATACAATTGATAAACTAAAATTCTCACAGATGGAAAGAGAGACAAGTTGTTTTTTCTAGACACCAGAAAATATTATCACAAAATTCTCCACTGCACTAAACCTCTCTGTCACAACAATTATGAACTTTACTAAACTGTGTGTTCTGATTTTTTTTTCTTTCACTTACTTCTCCCATACATTTTAATGTCACTGGTGTTCTGACTCTGGTCAGATACCAGTATGTGTCTTTCCAATTAAAGAATGTAACAAGCACTTGACTGAAAGAAAGTCTTCTGTTTTGATTAGGACACTAACATGAGGTATCCGGGCTGAATAACCTCTTTCAGCACAGATCTTGGACTCCTCCATACCACTCTTATACATGTCTGTAGAATGGGGACAATAAAAGCACTTCCCTGAAAGAAACTATTAACCAAATTTTATCCTTAATCTCACATGAGGAGGAAACCTTTGATTTGAATGTTCTGTTAAAATCCCGTTGGCTTTGCAAAGATACCAGAAGCCCTGCTCTCTTTATGAATAGGTATCTCTGCATTTCAAAATATATTAAATGAATAGTGGTTATATAGTAATTGCTATTTTTCCTCCAGGCCTACTGGCTTCAGAAATATCTTATTGCTATTATCAATTTTGAAAAGCATGAATTTAGAAGCTACAGTAAAGGTAAACTTATAGTAAGGAACACTAAAGAGATTTTAAACGATAATCTTTCCACCATTTTTTTCCCCATGAGAGAAACTTTCATATTTCATCACTGCACTGAGTTGGTCAATTTTTGCTGTAAGTATATTGTAAACATAAAATCAAAATGGTAGCAAATCTGGTTTTGGCCCAATTGTATTACAAATAAAAGCTAGATATTGTCTTCTGTTTCTTTCCTTCTATATATAATGCAAATATATATAAATTTTTGCATGTGAGAAATACTGCACTCCCTCTCCTATTTGGTTTATGATATATGAAAAATAAATAAGTATATGTATTTGTAGAATGTGCTAATATTAAGCTATGCAAATTATAATAGAGATGTTTCTGCTGCATCTGTCACAGCAATTTATAAAATTCTGCAATAGGAAATATCTACACACCATGGGAAAACTTTAGTTTCCATTTATCTTATTTTTTCTAATTGAAATAATACCGAAACAATGGTTTTCTGTATAGTAGCTGGCAGTTAAGATAGCCTTCTCTCCCAGGAAATAGCAGTACTTCTAATTAACATGTTTTCAAAAACCAGACTGTTGACAGTGAGCTGCAAGAGCAGAAAAAGGTTGCTAGGTACCTGCACTCACAAGATCTGAATTTTTTATTCTGTGTGAGAGAATATATTGCAGAGGTTTCATCACTGGCAACTTACTCTGCTAAGAAATTTATTCTTCAGTGACTGGAAAACATTAATTCAAATCTTTTTAATGAACTAATGGGTCCTGTAAAACACCTTATACTTTAGCAAGATCATTTTTAATCAAACATTTTCAGTTTAATGGGATAATATTTGAGCTACAATTCGTGCATGGAAAACTGATCACTAGTATTACTACACAGATGATAGTAATCCCAGATAAATGGATAGGGTTGAAATGTCACTGTATTGCAGTTTTCTCATTGTTTTCTCAATCATGACATCTGTTGACGTGCTTTCAGCCTAGCTTCTGCCAAAGGTAATGCCCATAGAAGGTTTTATAAACATATATTTATGTACAACTAGAAATGTTTATTTCTATATTAGCCCATTTTATTTTTTTATGTACCAAATAGTAGAATTCTTATTACACCTTATCATTACAGAGACATCTAAGGAGCATATCAAGCTTGTAAGAAAGGCCAAAATATTTTCAAGAATTGAAAAATCACAGTTATAAATATGAATGAAATGTAGGTTCATTTACTTTGTTAAAGCTACATCTTGAAATATCAAACTGTTCATGCATACTATATGCCCTCCATGCATATTCTCTGGCTGTCTTCGGGAACCTTCATGCCAGATAGTATGCCAGAAATTCCACCCATTTTCTAAAGAACTCTAGTTCAACAGCATTTATATAGCTGTTACGAAACTATACACTGAGAGAAGCAGAATCTCAGGAGGTGAGACGAAACTTAGCATTCAGTTGATCAAAAAAGCATTATGTGCTGTTTAGCCAGTGAAAATACAAATTTTTCACAAAACCTGCCTAACAACAGTCCAGCTGAACCAAAAGTTTGTTTTTTTTGTGTTGGTGGGAGGTGGGGAAGGAATGTTGTTAACTTTTGTTTTGTCGTTGCTGTTGTTGTTTTCTCTTGGGACTAAGAAGCTGAAAAGATTTAGCAAAGAGGATATAAGAACAGGGCATGATTACAGTGATACTCTCCTCCCCTATTACGTTCTTTCCAAGCCTTGGGTAATCAACTGCAGCTCACCACAGATTATGCTAGTGAATAATCCGCCCCAATTAGTAATCCCCCCAGAAAAAAAAAAAAAAACTTTAATTCGTTTATTTTTGCTAATCTAGAAACACAGTTTAGCTGGCCACCATTGCATGGTTATAGTTTATCATACTGTGGGATTGGGTAGTTCTGAGAACAAAAAGTTTAACTGACATCAACCTTGCACATAGAGAACAGAAGCTCTCCTGGTAAGTGGGTTTGTCCCCAGAGCAAGGCAATATGTCCCTTGAGCAATTCTTCTTCTTCCTAAAAGAGTGTATATAAGAAGGAAATCACAAGTCCAAATTTACCCATTTCTCATATTATGAGAGACATACTGAAACATTTATTGAACTGACAGGGAGTCATTGTGTTAAGGCAGATGAAACATTGAACCAGGAATCATGTAGACCTAATCCTAATTTCTAAAACATGATAATTATATTTATTTTCTTCATGATGAATATTCTGCTCCTGTGAGATACTGAGCACCCTTCATCTCCACTGAAGTAAATAAAATGCAGATGCGGCCCTCAATGTTAATTCATCCCCTTGTGTTTGCTGTAGGCATGATGCCTGCTTTTTTCATCTCTAACTAGACTAGAATAATAATTATCATCATCCTATTATCCCTGTGCTATAAATTAAGAAAACCTTGCTTTGCAGTGAAGAAGCTCTGCAGATTTCAGCATATAAAGAGGGAAATGAATTGGAAGAGACCAAAGATGCAGAACTCTTGTCAAACGTGTCTGAATTGATAGAAGTTGTGAACTACAGCTGCTAATCCAATGAACCAGATGGTATCAATTGTCAAACCAGGTGCAGGAAATAGGGTTGTTAGCCCTCCTGCAAATCAATTAGATCAGCATGAAAAATCTGTAAATGAACTTCCCACCAAACAAACAAATTGTACCAAAAACTGTCTCGGTTGCTCAGCTGAGTCATGAATGATCAGTCCTTTTGCAAGCAGCAGCTGCCATTAAATCTCTTTATTTCTTCTATGAATAAACTTACCAAAATTTAATTTTCAAGTGTTAATGTGTCATTGGAAACTGCAGGATCCAACACCATTCTCTTTACTGATCCATGCTAATTGGAAGTGTCGGAAAGCATGAAGTATGTCATTGAGCTAACACCAGTTACTATTGTATATGTTTCAGTAGACCTTATTTATCCCAATAGACAAGTAAGTTTTGATTTCACTTAAGAGAAAATTATTCCAAAAAGGTGTTTCTATAAAGTGCAGGGTAATATTAGTTAATCAGTTTTTGGTTGATGTTTTGATACTGTTTCTAATGGAATCTGATTTGCAGTTTTCCCAAAATGACATACAATACACAGCAGGTTTCATAAGACATTGTGGAGACTGGTGGGCTGCTAGAACAGGTATAATGTTCTTAAACAGAGATTTCTAGGGTGATTCTAGGACAGGGAGAAGAAGGAAACTGATGATTTAGATCAGAGTAATTCACCATATTTTGTTTTATCCTAATTCTGACAGGAGGAAGTACAAGATGTTTAAAGGAAATGTCCAAGAATAACTATAAATAGTTTTCTCCTTGAGGGACTGCCTTATTAAATATGCTCAGTAAATGGCTTTCTAGTCATATGTGGAACAGAAATCTTGAAATACTTTATACACATATTAGCTATATAAACACATTTTTATACATGTGTATATATACACATGTATTTACATTAGCTGTATGAAAAAAAATATTATTTTCACTTATTTTTTAGCTAAGGGAAGATACAGAAAACAAGTCTAGGAAAGGTTCTTGTGGTTTACACAAAAAAAAAAAATGTTACATTTATTTTGTGGATGAGTTATTATTTAAAATATTTATATGTTGGAGGAAATTAAGTAAGAACTATCTCCTGAGATGTGTGTAAGAGGGGGGAAGAAATGTTAACTTTAATACTTTAATGTGATAAACTGTTACTGAATGAATCATTAGATTGCTCTGTGTTAAAGGCAGTATTATTCAAAATATTTATAGGTAAGAGGGTACTTCTTTACTACATCTATGGCTTAATGCAAAAGTACATGAGCAATAATGAGATCAGGAACTGAGAGCCCATTCCCTCGTTACAGATGTTATACCAAAACACTTTTTCTGGTTAAAAGAGAATACACCAGCTATATGTGGATTTATCATGAAGTCTATGCTTTGGTAGTCCAATAGTCCCTGTTATCTAATACCAAAAAACAAAAACAAAAACAAAAAAACCTCACTGATAATATCCTTAAAATTATTGCACAAAGCCTTCCAACTACCTACCCCTTTCTAGGGTAGTTATGGCGGTTATCCTCACCCTGGGTCTTAAGGCTGACAGCTTCAGTCTTAAAACTTCTTTAGAAGATTTGGGATGAGCAGTGTTACAGAGAGCCACCAGTGTCCCAAGCCCTTCACTGGGAGGAGTGTAATGGGGGTCACTTCCTCTTCTGACCTAGGGTTTGTTTTCCCATCCCAGCCTGCTGCCCTCCCCCTGCTCCCAGGACAGGGGTGAAAGCTGCCCCGCAGCCCCCTCACCCCCCGTGCCCCTGGGGCTGTGACCCCGCAGGGACGGCCTGGGGCTGTCAGCCCCTTCCCCCCGTGGCACTCACAGAGCTGAAGCTCAGCCAGGCCGGGCCATGGGCACTGGGCCACGGGGCGCCGGGGAAACCCAGCTCAGCCCCGCTCAGGCCCAGGGCAGCACAGCCACCCATGGGGCCTCGCACAACCAGCTACAGGCTGCCTCCCCCGAGCAATGGCAAAACCATGTTTACTGGGCTGCACAAATCAACTGTTTTGTGCCTTTTCTTTTTCTCCTAGGAAGTTTACATTCTCCATTTTTACAGAATGGTATGGCCTAAACAGGAAGAAAAGGCATCAGCCTTGTTGAGAGCCCAATCCTAAAAACATTCTCAACACAGATGCAAGATGTGCACGTAACCCTTCCACAGGAATATGAAAACCTGTATTTTTAATCCTGTTGAATACTTAGATGTGGGAAAAAAGATCACATGCTTTGTGCTCTATGTAAAGCATCCATTCTGTGCATACATAATAGCAGCTTTCGATGTTCCTACAGGGCTCTCAAGGCAAAACCAGCTACCTACAGACTTTCGGACAACCAGGAGATAAAAGTTTTTTCCATGTTTCCTTTGTTTGTTTGTTTGTTTTGTTTTTTTGTTTTGTTTTCGCTGAATGAAAGAAGTTCCTTCTAAGTCCCAGTGTAAGTTAGTAAGTTGGAAAGATATAATGAATATGCATTGTATTGAGAAGAATACGGATGGGTTCTAGAACAGAAACTATACCCCTCTTAAATTCTTCCAAGACAAAGCAAACACAGAGCAGTTTCTTCCCATGTCAAACTCATAACTTGAGCTGATTACTCAATGCAATAATTTAGTGACTGAATAATTGGAACCGACTGATTTATTGATTCAATTTTAAATGTGCCCATTATTTGATCATTGTACTGTTCATCTTTAATTATCTAATAAAACTGTAGCATATTAGCTTAGATAGATGTATCATTAAGTGAATATTTGCTTGCTTATGCTTTTCTTTTCTAAAATCCATAAATGGCTCATAGAACTGATTTATTCTCTGAAGTTACAAAATGTGCCATGAACTCTCATACCACAAATAACTGTAGATAGCTTTTAAGCAGTTGGCTCTCCTTCCATCTAAAGTCAGAGATCGAGATAATTCCCTTTTAGACATCTTTATCCCAATCCTGAATTCAAAGCAGAGTTGGACCCCTAGGCCTGATATCTATCTAGGAATAGAATACGAAAAGGGTAAATTGAAGAAAAAAAAAAAACAACCACACAGAGAAAGAGTGAGATGAAAGAAATGTCTCATTTGTAGTTTAAGTGCCAGAGTCAAAGCTAGACATGAAAGTGCACTTTCAGCCACTTAAGAATCAGATCTCCGTGTAGGATAGTGTCGTGCCCCATAATGGATGGAACAGATCTCAACCATTAAAACATGAACCTGAGAGGAAGAGAAAAATGACCTTGAATTGTACATAATAGCCTGGTTGTGCAGAATGTGGTAAACATGAGAATTTCTTTCATTGCTTTTCCTGAAGTAACACTTTATCTTCTCGTACTGGATCTCATTGGGAATTTTCTGCATAGCAGGCCGTATGGTGCTGTGCTTTGGATTTATGGCTGAGACAGTCTTGATAACATACCAATGTTTTGGCTGTTTCTGAACAGTGCTTGCACAGCATCAAGGCTTTCTCTCTTTCACATTCTGCCCTGCACCTCCCTCCCTTCAAGAATAAGCTGGGAGTGGGCAAGAGGTTGGAAGGGGACAGCTGACCTGAATTGACCAAAGGGATATCCCATACCATATGATGTTGTTGTCAGCAATAAAAGCACAGTGAAAGGAGAATGAAGGGTGAATGTTTGCAGTTTTGGTATTTGTCTTCCCAAGCAACTGGTATGTATGTTGAGGCCCTGCTTTCCAGTAAGTGGTTAAACATCTCCCTGCTATGGGAAGTAGGGAATGTATCTCTCTTTTTGCTTTGCTTGCGCACACAGCTTTTGCTTTCTCTGTTAAAATGCCATTATCTTGATCCACAAGTCTTCTTGCCTTCCTTCTATTTTCTCCCCATCCCACAGGAGAGGGGAGTATGAAAGCAGCTGAGTGGGCATTTGGCTGTTAGTCAAGGTTAACCTTCCACACTCCCATCCATAGATCATGGTCAGTTCTTTCTGTTGAAATGGTAATCATAGTTTCTGTTTTTCTCCTAGTAAGTGACAAAAGATTCAGAAGCCAGAAAGACAACCAGCAAGAGAGATTATGATTGTGCACGTACTTGCTACGATAGTAAGTTGTGAGCTGTGTGGTGTGTCTTTTGTTGCTGTTCTTTTTTTTTTTCCCCTTGTCTTATTTGCCTGTATTGTTCACAATATGAAATGTGTAAGTGGACTGGAAAGCAGAGAGCAGAACCCAAGATTACTGTCTGCTGGTTTAGTAGGCCAGTAGTGGATTACAGAATCATGTTCTTTCTTTCTTGGCTCTTTTTAGATTTGCAGTGTCATGTCTTCAGCAAAAGAGGAGAGAAGTATCATGATGACTGATAGATTGTGCTTGTTCTGAGGACAATTAGCATTTAGAGAAAAAAAAAAAAAGAAAGAAAGAAAGAAACAGAATCCTCTTCCAAGCGCAATTCTGGAGGAAAGCAATTGCAACATCTGTGTTTTTAATTCAGCTCAACATACTTAGAGCACACTGACTGGATTAGGACCCCTTAAGTGTTGCTTTGCCTCATTTCTTGATCTTCTTAGGCTATAGGCATGCAGCAGCTGCCTTGGTCTGGGGAAATTCGGTGTGTGTATACAGTGTTTAAAAGCAGGTTTCTTTAAGGCCTGACAGATGCATTTCCAAGGTTAGGCAGACACCAGACTGGCATTTTTTAACTACAATTTTGAGAAAACAGATTTAGGCATCTCCTAAAAATAAATGGATTTCTTTGTAAATGACCCTTTGCTCTTCCCATCCTAATTTACTTCCAGCCTCTCTTCTATCTTATCAACATTGTGGCAGATCTGGAAGGATGCTAACCACCAACACTGCAGTCTCTTCATTTTGCACAAATGATTTTCCACTCTCCCATGAGGGATTATCCCTGAATTCCATTGAGGCTGAATAAAACATTCATATGACATAAAAGGAAACAAATAATCCAGTCCTGAACCAGGATAGGGATTGCTTCCATATTGCAGAAGGTACTGCTGGCTAAGTGGCTTAACCATGCTGGAATGAGGGATTGTAACTCGGGGGCCCTCCTCTCCCACTAAGTCCTGTAACCCACTGATTAGGGCACCTTCATGGCACATCTTAGTAAAGGTGGTGGCAGCTTTGGTTGTGCTTCTCTGCAAGACTTCGCTGACAAAAAAGACAGGGCTTTTACAGATGGTCCTCTCATTTTAAGTGGTCAGCTGGAGGTCTGCAGACATGTCAGATAGGCAAAGAAAAAAAATGGCACAAGTATTAATAGAAAGGATGGCCTTCTTGAAGACAGAGAGCTGAGATGGGACTACAGAGTAGAAGATTCAACTGGAGATGGGAAAAGGCTGCAAGGAAATTTTACCAAGTGAATCTCTGTATTGCTGTACAACTCACACAATTTGGAAGACTAGAGAAGTGTCACAGTATCCCATACGTTCCCTGTCACTGCTTTATACCAATTACAGATGTGGAAGAGAGGGTGACAACAGGATCTGGGATATGGGACAGTGTCCATTCCACAGCAGCCAATGTTTGGGCTCAAATTTTCTTGATCTCCCTAACAAGAAAACCTAAAAAGGTTTTACAAAGATACCCTCATTCTAGATAACTGTCTTTACTGCTGTAAAATCTTACTTCAGCCATCTAAATTGAATCTTATCTGTATCAAAGTTCTGCATCTTATTAGCTATTACTTTGCACAAGCATACTCTTTTCTCCCCTGGAGAAAAAGCAATGTCTCCTTATCGCAACAGCAGCTCTTAAAACTGAGGTAGAGCAAAGAAATAAAAACACAATTAGCTAGATGGGAAAGAGCATGCTTTTGCAGACAAGTAGCATTTTGGTGAATGTTTGCATTAATAACATGCATCTTGCAGGGAAGAGAGCCTGTCACCCATTACTAGTACCTGCCTGCCTCAGAATGGCAATTTCACGGGCCAAGTCAAGCTGATACCCACCTTGAGAGTCTTCACCAGACCATTCCACTCAAATGTTATTGGCTTGTCCACCTTATAAAATTATACTGCAAAGAAAACTAAGATATTAATAAATATTGCAAGCAACCCAGTGCCTCGTCTGCTCATTGTATGAAAGAGCCCTTTGAGAAACCAATAAATATATTTTACCAAATATGGAAAATAATGAATGTGAAATGGACACTGCAGTTAGCTTGATTGCTTCTTTGCAGTACTAGAGAAAGGTGGTTTCTGAATGAAATGATAGAAAACAACAACAACCGTAGAAACACACAACAGATGGTAACAGTAAATTTTTGAGTCTGTTAGCTAGTGGATAATTATTTCTGTTCTGTGACAGCAGTAAGAAAACAGGTTTCATTTTCTTACCAGCATTTTCTGCTTTCCTACATCCCCCAGTTACAACATATCTTTAATAGCATGATTGCCCGATAGATGTTTCTCTCAGTTAAAGACAGTGAACCTAATCCGCCATCAATCTAAATCGTTGACTCTCTAACCAAGTCAAGAGTTCTACACTGATGTGCACCAGCTGGCATCTCAGCCCAGGAGTCAAATATTGAAAGAATTCTATTTATTTCATATCTGTTCATCACTTCCAAGAAAACAATATCAGAAATGAAATTACCACTAAATTCTTCTCTCACAGCAGTACATACACTTCAATTTTGAGAGTATTAATCAAGATACAAGACTACATGCACTACAGGAACTCCAGGGGAAAAAAAAAAAAAAAACAGTAAAAAAGACTCCACGCATATGTCTAATAATTACAGGACATAATAATCATTAATATATAATCTAGATGTGGGAGTCAAGGCCTGAGATAACTATCTAAAAAAAGACATTTGTTAGAAGGACTGTCAACAGGAAAATCATATATTAAGGAAGGAAGGAAGGAAGGAAGGAAGGAAGGAAGGAAGGAAGGAAGGAAGGAAGGAAGGAAGGAAGAAAGAAAAGTGCAGTTCAAGTTTACAAAAATGTTAACCAGAGAAATTAGTTATGCATGCAGATGGAGTGAGAAAATTATTTTGCTGACATATAGTCCAATGAAAGAGTTCATTTAATTAAAAAGTAAATAAAGCCAACAAGTTTTCTTTGACTATTAATAAAAACAATTCACTTGTCATAAAGTATCAGTGAATGAACCATGGTCTTTTTCCTTCTCCTTATGAGTGTACAAATCCTAAAGCCAAACAATATATGACAAAAGAAAAATATATAAATTAAGTGAATGCAACTGAGCAGCAGCGTGACCTTCTCTGTAGCTGAAGGAGTATCACTGCTATTCTACAGCAATAGTGATGTTTAATTTTATAGCATCTTTCTGCTGAGTTCCTCGTATGTGAGCTGCTGGAATATGAATGGAAACAGCACTGCTCCACTGATTTTTGGTGAGTTTACCCTGTATGTATGCAACAGACTCACATTTGAAAATAATCACTTTTCGCCTTCAAATTGGTTGAAATCAGTGACCTTGGCAGGGGATGGAAGTCACAGTTGGTTGATCTGGTCTTTTCTGCTGGCTGGACACAGGTTGTAGTTTCAGATCACAAAATGCTCATCTGTTTCCAATGTTGCAGATTTTCAGAGTAAAACACAGGGTAAAGGAGATGCTAGCAACATGAACACAGAGGTTTACAGCAGCTTCAAGTTTCCCTATGAGTCACACCAAAAAAAAAAAAAAAAAAAAA
>VXAA01001522.1:222834-246834 GCA_013399115.1 Anseranas semipalmata | reverse complement strand
AAAAAAAAAAAACACCAAAAATCTGTTTAGGTACCACAGATACTTTTGGCTCACTTTATTTCTTATATTAAAAAATTCAACAATGTATACCCAGAGATACTACTGCCTAAGTGAATACTTAGTTATTGAAACCATCACCATAAATCTTGTACAGATCAGGTGAACATCACACATTTCTTTACAGATTCAATATATTTTAAATTTGAATATCTCATTTCTTCTCATGGAATGACAGTTTATTCATTTGCTAAACAGAGTTTTGTTTAAAAACAAAACAAAAATACAGAAAGGTAAATAAGCAGATTCATTTATTCCACTAGTCTTTTAAGAGAACAAGTCACAATGAATCATGTACTTTTTTCTGACTTTCAGATGGTCTGTACACTGATTTCAAGTTCTCTGAGTAATGTTATCTTCTAGTTTTAATAGAATAAGACAGGGGAAACTTTCTTCCTTTTAATCTGTAAACTGATTATGAATAGCTCATTGGCAGTATTTGTGATCTGATATTTAGAATTCACATCTAATTATTGTTAGTCACAGGAGATACTATGACATCAACTCTGATTCATACCTGACAATGGAGGGCAGAGCAGAGAGGAAAATGCTGCTTAGAGGTCCTGTGTATTACAGAGGGACCTCCTGAATGCCAAAAGAGGGTTATATTTATAGGCACTTAAGTAAAGGGACGCTTTTTAAGAATCCCAAATCCTTCTGAGTTTCGTGCTCGCAAAAACTAACCCACTTCTGACTCCTGGCCACACATAACTTTGAACTTCACAATGCTTTCTGAACAAAATTCCTAGCCCATGACCACAGTTAATCTCATGGCTACGTACTATTTCCAGTCCACTTTTCTCCTCCATACCCCAAATTTTCTTTAACTTAAATGCCTTCAGGTCTTTCTGATCCTTTCTGCTGTCATCATCCTCTGAAAGCACCCTACAGGTCATTCTGCTTGTTTGAGACCTTTCCTTGAACTGCTCTGGAGACACTCCCACTTTCCTGTTCTCGTAGGAAGTTCAATAGCCCAAATATAGGTGAAACTCCCCCCAAAATAAACTGTTCATACTGTTCTTATGAATATTAATGGCATTCGGTAATTACTGCAAATGTTGCATCTTCTCTTCCCCCCCAGAAAACACCTTTTTTTAAAAAAAAAAAAAAAAATTGTTCTCTATTATTAGACTACCATAAAATTATTTAGAGGCACAGATTAAAATTACATTCAATATTTTCATTCATACAAAGCAGTTGTGAACTTCCCATCTGTGGCTATATTTCTGAAGTACAAATTAGATCTTTACCACGTTAGTTCCTTGAGGGAAAACCTATTACAGTCAACTTCATACATTCTGTTTCTCCAATGGACCAAACAGTGTTTGTTCCATGGAAAGCATGTTACAGCTGCAGGCAAGTCACTAGGCTGCTGGCTAGGCCCTAGGCTGAAGCTGAGATTATACTAACGGGACAGAACATGGAAGTCTGCTGGACGAGACATGAGAAATTGCTGTATATGGCAGGTAACAGAGTGAGAAGGTGACAGAAGTGACAGACAAGAAGGATGCCTGGATTTCAGAGGCTACCCAGGAGTTGTATACCAGTCTGTGCCAGACTTCACAGACACTTAGAGGGGAATCTTGGGGACATTTAGGGGAGTAAAATCTTTCAAGGCCAATGTTGCCTAAATAAGTATATAATTTATACCATGTAATGCTGAGATTTGGGTACAGGTATAGCGAAACTATGACCAACAGTCATATGAAAACATAATTAGGGCAGGTTGTTTGTGTGGGAGGAGACCGGGGTGGGGGAAGAAAAGCTACAAGAGTAGTGAAAAGGAGAGTCAGAAAACAGGAAAATGGATAATAAGTTACCAGATGAAATAGGCAGGGCTGGTTACTGCAGCTGGAACAGGATAATAAAGAAAACCCATTGCTCTGACCATAACACGAAAGGCAAACCTGCTTCCACAATCAGGAGGAAGCCACTAAGAGAGCACCTGGATGGAAGGATCAAGCACTCTGATATCACCGTCTCAGCACCTACCCACCTATCCATAACGAAGTGTACTAGGTTTGTTAATCTCACTGATCTGGAACAGAGCCATTGTCTCAACTACAAGCACAAAATACAAATATGGATACATACAATGCCTTTTCTTTGAAGAATATATATGATCTTTGTTTATATTTTATATCATTTTGTGTCAAGCCTCTAGAAGCCAGTTTTTGGTAGCCCACATTCTAACTGCATTCTACATCCCACATGAAAGATGGTACTTTGGGTGTGAATAACTTAAGACTGCAGGCGTAACTCCTTTCCATATAAAGATTATGCAATTTAGTAACCCTTAACTTGTTGCCTATGCATATGTTAATGCTAAAAGGGAATAGGGTGAATTCAACTTAAATTGAAATGATCATGTATAAGCAAATACTTTAGAAATATGCTGCACCTCTAATATTTTTTAAGAAAGTCAAGAAAGCTTCCTAAGAGTAAGCTTTTAATTCTGGTGTCCTGGCTAAATTTCAGCTCAGGTAATTACATGCTGCCTGCTTCATTTTCCCTTGCATTTTTAATTAGATTCAGCATTCTTCTGCTTTTGTCCTTAGCCATTTTACAGTGTGGCTGCACTCTATTAACCACTGCAGCATTCTACACCACAAATGTACTGCAGAACTGACTGAAGCAATTTCTTTCTATATAGCTTGTAATGTAAAACAGTTTTGAGGCATTCCAGGAAGAACAGTCCTCTGTAAACATATGGACACTTAGTATGAAATCAATGTAGCAGGCAAATGTTGGCCAGCCTCTCTGGTCCTGATCCAGCAAAGCACTTCAACACGTGAGCTTCTTTTGGCTTCAGCTCTCCCATGTGCGTTTAGCTAGATTTGTGTTGAAGAAGAGGAAATTCTGTTTGATCTACAATTAGAAATGCTGGTGAGGGTTTTGTATTGTCCTTGACCCTAATTCCTCATGAGGAGTTGTTTTCCACTGTTTGTCCTCTCTCAGTTCAAGCCATGATGTTTAATGCAGCAACCACACAGCTTTCCAGGGAAAGAGTAAAGTAGGCAATAAAACAGATTACTGTATGTTTTCAAGGGGAAAAGGACATCATTAACCTTTGCTTCACAATTGCCTTTGAGAGGAAATCACAATACACCTCATCACTGACACAAAAAGTGTCATGGTAATTGTTAGTTGTAACAAAGTTGTCTTTGCCATACAGAGTGCTTTGAAAGCACTATAGCTGCTATGTGCAGCCTTTTTCTTTTTTTCTTTTCCTTTTTATTTATTTATTTATTTATTTATTATTAAATGAGATGCTCAGACTAATTTTTACATTACTTTTGCCTTCCCTCCATAGATGTCAGGTATGAAAAGTACCATGGATAATGACAACTCATCATGAAAATTCAAGCACATATCACTTCTAGTTGTGTGTTTGGACTTTTGTATTGCTTTTGCATTCTATACCAGATTAGAAAGCAAGACCCGAATCCCAATTACTGTGTTTCTTTTCTCTTCATGATACAGTTGTTAACAGACAACTTATAAGAACTATGAAAATAATACTATTTAGGGAACTGTTTAACCAAAATGGCATACACCCAACAAGAACATGTTCTCAAAGGGCAGAACATCTCATTTGTAAAAGAATCTGAAGATACTCCTTGCCAAAGGTATTTGAAAGGAAACAGTATAGATAGAAAGGATACAAAAGTTAACTGCTCCTCAGCAAACGTATCTTCATGTCCTACCTTCTCTACAGAGAAAAGTACTTCACTTTTAAAGCAAATTCTAGGAAGTCTCTTTGAAATTAATTTATGAATATTAAAGTCTTTATTCTCTTAATCAAAAAGAAAGATCTCATTTTGATTACAAGAAACATAAGACTAGACATAAAGAATGAAAATATATAATTATTATTTAAAAACAATACTATGTTTTCTTTGTGTGATGGTCATTGTAAGACATTTTGTGTCAAAGGCAAGTATCTGATACAAAGACTAGAACTGACTGAAATTTTTGCAGGAGTGTCTTTTCAGAGAAATGCACAGATTTGATAACATGAAAACATTTAATGTTTGCATTGATTTTGTTTCATTGTTTGGCAGGCAACTACTGTATTTTGTAGCTCCGATAGTGGTTGCACAGATTCTGGAAAATTCTGTTCTGTTCTGTCACTTGAATGTCACAAACTAGTAAAAACAGAATGGAAAATTAGATGGCACCCAAACAGCGTTTTGTTTAATTTTGTTTTGTTTGTTTTGCTATTTTTTTGTTGCTTGCTTGTTTTTGTTTTTTAATCTACCCCAGAAAAAAATTAAAATGGCTCAAAATGAAACTATGTTCCATGCAATTACATCTTACCTACAACTATTTCAGCTTCTTTAAATAAGCTGAAGGTCCCATGAATTTTAACTATATTCTGATGAGCTAGAAAACATGTTTTATGCTCAGAATGTATGTTCTCCAGCTTATCTCCATTTTCATTACTGCAGCTGATCATTTCAGAGCAGCGCAGCACTCACCACTCCTGCTTCAGAGCAATGATTTGTCTGACAAATCTGATGGGGGGCAACCAGTATTTACACTATGATCACTGATGTGCTAGGAGGCTACGGTTCACAGTGAAAAACAACTGTGCTGGGACTGTAATGCTTATAGGAAAATATCTTTAATTAAAATGTATTATTTGGATTATGCAAAAGTTAAATTATATTTTTAAATAGACAATAAACTATGGACAGTTTCAAATCTTTTTGTTGTTATTGACTAGAAAATCTCTGCATTTTTATCCTGTTTATTATTCACATGCGCCTAATTAAACTTTTGAAATATATTAAGCACAATCAATGCAGAAGTACAATCCCGTAATACATTGTATCACACACTGCATTCCAGAACACAAAAGCCTAGGGTTTTTTGTCTCTTCTCTCTCTCTCTCTTTTTTTTTTTTTCCTTTTAGTGGTCATATTCTTAAACAAATTAGCAGTGACTTGTCAGCTCTGAACTTTGCAAAGGCATAGACATTTTTCACAGGGAAGCACAGCTGATCAGGTGGCTTCCAATGAAAATAATAGCTTAATATTGCACAAAAGAATAATAACTTTTATAGCTCATTTATTGGCAGGACCCCAGGGTAATTTTCAATCATGAAGTATGGGATTTTGGATAGTAAATTCTCATCAAGCTCAAAAATTGTGAAACTTAACACACGAAAATATCTAAGACAGATCAGAGGCATATGAAGGTAAAGCAAAATATACTGTAAAATGTACTATAAAATGCACACCTAATGTTTTTATTTTTATTAAATAAAAAACTTTAATTTTACTTTATTAAATCCTGAATATACATATCTATGTATACCTATGTAAGACAGAAATAAAATAAGCAAATATCCTGTACTCAGATTGAAACTATTAGCTCTTCTCTAAAAATGAATGGCTGCATAACATGTGTTCTATCTCTGGAGCTTATTGCAGTAATCAGCTATTTATGTTGTACCTTGTCTTGCCTGCCTTCTCTTCCTGCTAGTCTCATTTATACACCAGAGTTTTCTTCACCATGTGCCAAGACTAAAATTATGGAGAGAAGCCTTTCTTATGTAGAAAGCGATCACTTTGAAAGTGATAAGTTTTCTAGCAAAAAGGAGTGGAGATCCTTCAGATAAAATGACAAATAGTAAATATAAACACAAGTGGAAATCAGTTTCAAAGAAGGTTCTGTCATACACCCTGAAGTAATACAAATTTATTACTGTGCTTTGTTTCACAGCTCACAAGAAAGTTCAGAATATGATTTTTCCAACAAAGTTTATGTTCCTCTATTTCATCATCTCTGAGCATTGTCGTAGCATGGTGTCCCAGTCCATGCACAAAACAAGGTCTTGGGTTTCCCTTGGGCCATCCCAGATATTTGTGGACAGTCTAATAGATGTGTTGGTCCTGAGCCATGACTCTTAAGTCTGCTAAGCTTTTAGCAACCTTGGAAAAACCTGATGTTCATTCTACCTGTTACTAATCTAACCTTTACACAGATCTCTGCCTCATTCATATCATTGTCTGCTGGTATACCAGATGAAAAGAAGAGGAAAGAAGAAAAGTTTGAGCAGCCTTTCATACTGCTGTCTGAGAGATGTCATCAGCTGTACTTCACAATCCAATGCATATATCTGCCAACAATGAAACACTAGAGAGCTGGTTCATCTGAATGCTACCTCTTTGCCTCTCAAGTCAGGGCAGAATGGCAACATCTGATGTTTAAGCAAGTGACTAAAGTCTTTCTTTCTTAGGAAAAGTCAGAAATTTTGGCTCAGAATCAAAAGAAGTCAACAGAGCCCATGGACATAACTGATGTGTTGGGAGATGGTATTTGAAGGAGAAAGGAAGCATGTGGGGGAAGTAGAAAGCAGAAATATCAGAAACTCAGGCACTGACTCAGCAATAAAGTCATATCTGTTAACTCATATACAGCCTGTGGAAAAAGAGGTTGCTGTAGATTGATCCCAAAGAACTGAGTAACGTTAAAGACATGGTGCTACAGTATTATTTTGCCGTGTCTTTAATGTTATTCATACCACAGAGGGCATTCAGGTTACACAGAGAACTGTCTCCTGGCCTAGACTGAAACACACAGCAGCCAGATATCAAACAGATCCATATCTAGACTACCCAGCCATAAATACTATATGACACAGCCCAGAGACATTGTGGAGTTACTGTCCTTGGAGATATTCAAAGGCCAGCTGGATATAGGCCTGGGCAACTGGCTTTAGGTGCGCCTGCTTGAATGCCGGGAATTGGACCAGATGACCTCCAGAAATCCCTTCCTACCTCAACCATTCTGTGATTCTGTGATTCTATCCACTACAGCCTCCTCCTAGGATACTTCCAGTGTTGCATTTTCCAGCACCAGTAGCAGTCATTTCTGAGTTGTCATGGAAACATCCAGGAAATGTACATAACTGCATTTCTAGCTCAGCTCCCAAGTCAGGGTGCTGAGGGCATTGATGAGTTACAGAGTAACTAGCACCCAACACAGGAATTTAAAAAAAAAAAAAAAAAATTACGGAAGGACCTTAAAGACTATCTAATTCCAACCCCCCTGCCATGGGCAGGGGCACCTTCCATTAGACCAGGTTGCTCAAAGCTCCATCTGACCTGGCCTTGAACTCTTCCAGGGATGGGGCATCCACAGCTTCTCTGGGCAGCCTGTTCCACTGCCCCACCACCCTCGAGGGTGCACTCAATCCCACTGCCCATGGCACCAACAAAGACGTTAAACAGTGCTGGTCCCAATACCAAACCCTGAGGAACACCACTTGTTACTTATCTCCACTTGGACATTGAGCCATTGAATAGATACATGTGTGACCTGATCTAGGTGTTCCTGCTCCGGCAGGGAGCAGGATGATCTTTCAAGGTCCCTTCCAATCCCTAACATTCTGTGATTCTGTGATTCTGTGAGTACAGGGACACAACACAAGAGTGTTTCACTCCCCATCCCTGTACACAGTCATTTAGAAAACAAGCTAATGATGCATAAAGAGAAATCCAAGACAGTCTGGGAAGTAAGTGTGCACCTGTAGCCTTTCCACAATATGAGTCCATTATAAAAGTAGAGGCTCCTTTTCTCTCTCACTGGACACTCAGATACCAACGAAGTTTGGCCTTGGATCTCACACTCTGAGATAAACTGTTTTTCAATGTGGATTGTTAGCAATTTGAGGTGAACAGATTCTTTACCATCCCCTTACAAATTGTTTTTGCTTGTTACCTAAGACCTTAAAGATTCAGCTTTGGGTCTTTATGAGCTCTAAGTAAAATTACACATCAAGAGCACTACAGTCTTTCCACTTGAATTCTTTCTTCCCTCACTCATACAAAACTATTATCTCCAAGATATTCTTGTAGTTTCTTAGGGCAGGATGGGAAAAGAGAAAAGGAAAGGAAAGGAAAGGAAAGGAAAGGAAAGGAAAGGAAAGGAAAGGAAAGGAAAGGAAAGGAAAGGAAAGGAAAGATAGAAATGAGGAAGAAATGTAGATAGTTGAGTTTATTTTGAACTGAACTAACAAAATCAGGCAGCTGATATTTAGGGAAGAGCTAACCAGCTTATAGCCTAGTTTCCCCTGACTATATATTTGTTTAGATTTGCTTTTTCATATTTCCAGTTTAGTTGTAATTCACAATGATGGATAGTGCTGCTGATTTACTAATTGAGTTTTAAGCATTTCTGTTTACTTCTTATTGTAATATAGCCAGAAAATTTTAGAAAATTAGATTAGAAAACAAAAAACACTCTTCATTCTTCCTTGACAAAGACAAACATGAACTTTATACCTGAGCCAAGATTCTCCTTGCAGTTAGACTGTTGTGGTTGAACCTGGTTGGCAGCTGAACACCACATGGCTGTTAGCTAACTCCCCCAACCTACCTCAGTGGGGGGGGGGGAGAGAATTGAAAAGAAAAGTGCAAGAACTCATGGGTTGAGATAAGGAGAGTTTAATAAGAAAGAAGGAAAAAAAAAAAAGGTAAATGGAAAAAAAAAAAAGGAAAAACAGAAAACAGCAAAAAGAATAATCAGAACAAGTGATGCAAAATGCAATTGCTCACCACCAGCCAACCAATGCCCAGCCAGTCCCCGCGCAATGGCAGCCCCCCTGGCCAACTCTGCCCATTTTATTGTTCAGCATGACACCATATGGTACAGGACATCCCTTTGGCCAGTCTGGGCCAGCTGTCCTGGCTGTGTCCCCTCCCAGCTCCTGGTGCACCCCCAGCCTCCTCGCTGGCAGGGCAGCACGAGAAGCTGAAAAGTCCTTGACTTAGTATAAGCACTGCTCTGCAGCAACTAAAACGTCAGTGTGTTATCAACATTATTCTTATCCTAAATCCAAAACACAGAACCATACCAGCTACTAGGAAGAAAACTAACTCTATCCCAGCTGAAACCAGGACATAGACCCTGATAAATGAACTGGAAGAGACTTCAGCAAGGAGAAGGAGAAGGGGTGTTCACAAATATTTTATCCAAAGTAAGGCTGCTTTTTTAATTTAATGGCTTGTCACAGATGAAATTATATACTTCACTCACAAGTGAGAAGCAGCAATACATTTATTCATATAATGTAGTGATCTAACAAAGCTTAATCATAAATAAGACAATGACTTAAGATTCAAGATGCCAAGGTACTTTTGATCATTTACTGCATAGAGGATAGGGTAAGTCAGATGTGTCAGGGAGACCTTCCTGTTGAGTCACAAGGTTCAGAGTGGACCTCCTTGCTTTCTAAACTGTAAGGAGCCTAGGTGTGGCTGAATGCACTCCTAGTCCCAGACATGGTCAATGGTTTATGTCTAAAGGTTTGAGGATTATATGTGCACAATCAATTTAAGATATAATCTTAGCAAAGCTTACAAAGTTTAGCAAGCTATTAATCACTTATCAAGTATCTGTTGCGGCAATGAATCTCTCGCAAGGAGTAATAGATCTCTGCAACAGGTGTGACCTTGAGAGGCATCCCTACTCAAGGGGAGATCCTGTCGTGCAGCCAGCTGCCATGCAGAAGAGCTCGAAGGGCTCTTGGAATGCTTACTATTTATAGGGTATGATGGACTAATAGTCATATTGTTGTGGGGTTTTTTGGCACATGCTCCATCGACCCTCAGTTGCTGAGCAAGGTGTCTATCTGCTGGTTTCTCCAACACCCAGCTTGAGCCAATATTGTGGTCACTTATCTGCATAAGCAAGGCCTAGGGTGTAGCCAGTACACTGGTCCCTCTCTGCCTGAGCAAGGCCTTGGGTGCAGCGGCCAGTGTCTGAGCAGAATACAGATCTACTGAGTTACTAATAGGAGCAACTTAGATAGTGAGATCTCTTCCGTACTTTCGAAAAGTACACTGAAGGGCACAGAAATCCCTACTGAGTTTAGAAAACTGAGCTGTAAAGGAACCACGGAGTTGCTTGACAGAGGCGCCTGCTTTGCAACATGTAAGCGAAGCACTTAGTATCTCGCGAGGGGCAGGAATTCACACCTCATCTCTTTGGTGATGGTTATATTCTACCTGCTTCCTGCTTTTGTATCCATGCTTTTTAGACCACCTTTTTATGCACCAAATTATTCTTATGTAACGCTGAGGTAGTATTATAGTAACACTGAAGCAGTGTTACTAAGTTGCTAAATGCCTAATTCTCATGTGATTTTCCCTGGAGGGGGCAGTTAAATTTGAGGCACTGCAGAACATGTTTTACAGGTGCCTGTGGCATTGGCTCTAGCATTTGGTCTTTGATTATTCCTACTTCTGTAAAACCAACCAGACAAAAAGCTCAAATAAATAAAATAAATAGTAAAATGTCAGATAGCAACAGGTAAAAGGATGAAGATTCTTAAAAGCAACATATTTCTTATTCGTGTTTTATTACATTTAACCCTTAACAGAATCCGTTCTCCCCTTCACATGTGTTCTTAGTGCCTCTCCACATCAATTGGACCCAAAATTGTATAGCTGTACAGCTTACCCTGTAAAAAGATTACTTAATGCATACAACAGACATATAGCAAAAAAGCCACTATTTATGAGTGTACACTTCCTAATCACATATTCTATTACAGATTAAATTCCATGTGAGGGAACATGAAATCCAGCACTTTAGTTGGCTAATGGAAAGAGTCCTCTACTTTCTCACGCTGTTTGCAATCTAACGTATCATCTAGCAGCTACAGTCCCCCAATCACAAATATAGTTTAAGTAGATAATGCACATTAGTTCCTGAGCAAGTGTAATGTAGCATTCAATTTTTCACTCAGTACTGACTCAGATTAGAACTAGAATCCATGCTTCAAAATGACAATGAATTCTTTAAAATATTCAAACTTTTCCAGCATGAAAGAACAAAAGCGTTTTCAATATGTTATTACTCTTTTTTTTTTTTTTTTTTTTTTTTTTTTTTGCATTGATTACTGGAATATTTTATGCCCAGCCAGCTGTAAATATTCTGATATTTTCATTTATATCCTGCTTTCCTTAGACTATTTTATTCAATAAAATAAAATAAAATAAATCAATGAAATGGTATGTTTTGTACTTCTCTTCACTGTTGATGCATCCATGAAACTCTACATGGATTTCCATTTTATCCTATGAAAGTCAACAAAAGATAAAATGTAGACTCATTCCATCAATGTAGGTTTACAGGGATAAATATCTTCAATTATGCAGTTTGTCTTGTCATATAGTGCAGGCTAGAAAATATCTTTGCATGCATTCAAAAATTTCTTATGAAAAGTTAAAGTTTCATAAGAGATCATTACTACTTTATTCTGATCAGTGTCTCTTAAAGCATGATGCATGATCTCTGCCCAGAGAGGCTGTGGAGTCTCCTTCTCTAGAGATATTCAAAACCTGCCTGGATGCGATCCTGTGCAACGAGCTCTAGGTGACCCTGCTTGGCAGGGGGGGTTGGACTGGATGACCTCCAGAGGTCCCTTCCAGCCTCAACCATTCTGTGATTCTGTGATTCTATGATTTTTTAAGAGATGTGCTTGCTTGATTTAAGGAGAATCCAGAAAGCTTCAAATATATCCTATACAAAAAAAATTAAAATGATTTTTTTTAGGCTTCTCCAAAATGAATCGGCTGAATTAAATTTCTAGCAAGTACAATTTCCTTCTAATGTACAGGATTGTAGAATGTATTAGGAATGTAATTTTGGAGAGAGAAAACAAAATCACCAAAAGGAGACACTTTCCAAACTATTTCAGTCTTCCTTGACCTCAGTATTCCTGGTCCTGTTGATCAGAAAGTTAAGCCGAACTTCATTTTGACAAAAAGACTCATAAATAGTTTCTATACTAAAAACTAATACCTACAATTGATTCGATTGTCACTATAAACCACTGCCAGACAGACCATTCCTCATATCCAGTGGCATATTTCAAGTGTTTATTTTGCGATAAAAGACACTTTAAAGCACTGTATCAAATATGAGTAATAACATCTCTCTGACTCTACCAAGAAGAGAAGTCTGTCCAATGTCTGATTCTAGAAAGTCATAAAAAATAAGGGAATACAGGTTAAGTACAGGAATTCATAAGGGATCTTTTACAACACAAACATATTTAGCAAAGTATCTGCATGCTTGATCACAGATACAGTTGAAACTGTAACACTTTTTCTATAACGCTACATGAAGCCCATTGTAATAACTTGAGGGCTAAGAGAAAACCAAAGAAGCCTACATAGTCAATAGAAGGATGCTATTGTCAAGAAAGAGAGGTAGTGGAGTCCCGATACAAAGAGGATGAGGAGGAATAGAGTGGAGAAGAAGTCAGAGCCACACCAGATGTTTTTGCAGATGATGGGAGTATGCCATAGTCTATTCATTGGTGAGATGTCTAAACACAGAAGTGAGGTAGATACAAGATGGAGATTTTGAACATAGATGATAGAATTCCCATGTAACCTTTACATCTCCAAATTTTCCTCTATTCACAGGGATTATAAAGACCCATTTGAGGTGGGATAGGGTTCTATCTAGTCTGAAGCATACAAGCAAAAATAGAACAATGAGTTACTGTACTGGCCATGATGCAACAGGAATACATCTCAGGTCTCAAAAGGGACAAAAATGTTTCATTCATTTAACTAATACTAATTGTATTTGACCTGTTATAGCAATTTTCCCTTAGTTATGCCCATGTAGTCCTACTGTGACTGTGTTTGCTGGAGTCAGTGGGGGTCACACAAAAACATCCAGTGAACAGTATCAAACAGAACAAGATCATAAAAATCATAATCTGTTCACAATTCATGAACAAAGAGAGATACATCCAGTGAATATAAAAGAAGACTGACATGCATTCAATGAGCCCCTTAGAACATTAACATCCCCATGACTGCATAGTACAACCTTGACTGAAGAAAATGTATGCTTTAGTTCTTGATACTTTAAAAGCTATAACCAAGAACAAGCTGGAAGGCTTTTATAAATTCCTATTTATTCATTGAGAATACATTGTTTGTTATCTTAATGGTATCTATGAAACACTGTGAATCACTATCTATCTCTATTAAATCTACTTTCATATTTCTCCCCTCTCCTGTTCTCTCAACTCCGTTTGGAGAAGTTGATGAGGCTGAATGAAGACTGTAATAACAAGATTTAATGGGTATAGTATCTGTAGGTAGACAAGGTCATAAATGTTGAGTAAGTAGCAGCAAAGGCAAAGGAAAGAAGTATGGTCTTTTGCAAAAAGCTACAGTTAGTTTCCATCCTAAGAAAGTGATTCACTTTTCCACAGTGAATGAAATTCTTTGTTCATAAACAAAGATTAGATTTTATTTTTATAACAAGTTTATTTTTATAAGCTTGTTCTTTTCCTTGAATTTTTCATCAAATATCTTGCTTAGACAGTTAAATATTTAGAAAGGCACAGATTAGCAAAGAATTTATGCAAATGATTCTCCTTGGTTATGGAGAACTATATGACCCTAAATTCTTTCATGAGTCTGGGATTTTACAGGTACTGTGAGGAATCTTTTCTATAATTTTTAATTTGGGGTTTTTGTAACTTGATTTTTTCTGCTATTGCCTGGCCAAATAGTTTAAACTAGGGCTAATTGAACTTTCCACAGGAGAATGCAGTGTACTGTCAAAGTTAGCTTTTCACAGATAGTGTGAACAAAGTGCTATTGTCATCTTGTCATGTGACATTAAGTTCATTTTAGTACATGGATTTGAGTATTTTATGTTTTAAGGGATTGAGTAAGCATCATTTTTTCTGAGAGAGAAATTTCAATAACTGAATGTACGTACTTTTATTTGTTACCCTACTGTAACTGTAATATCAATACCACTTAGCTTCCAGTCCAAGAAAGAAGCTTATGTATTTTTTCAGGTTATTTTATCAATAGTGCTACTGAAACAATAGTAATAAATTGTATAATTACAAATATCCCAATTTTCATATATAACCTTTCTTCCCCTACTCTTCCTATTCTTCCAACTCTCAGCTAGCTAACAAACATTAATCCTCCTTTCTTCCTCAAAAACCTTGAACCATTGCTGTTTGTGAGCCAGACTGTTTTTCTCCTCCCTGCTACAATCATTCCATCCACTTCTATCTCCCTTGCAGCCCTCAATGATTTTTGCTTCCATCTCCTGACCCTTCCCCAGACCTCACCAACCCTTCACCGTTTCCTCTTCTCTTCCAGCTTAGATTGTTCTTCCCTCAACTTCTGAAACATTCAAGTTCTTGGTGAAACTTTTGTTTCCATATATCTCAAAAACAGAATAAAAACATTAATACATATATTTGCTCAATATTCACTTAACTCAGAAGTTTCTACTATGCAGCATTAGCTGTACAAGTAGAGTTCAGTGAAACACCATCAAATATATTGGACTATAACCTACATTAGCGAAAGGGGAATACATAGTCACCAACACAAGGACTAAAATGATCCAATATTCATTAGAATATGATCAGAAGCAAGAATTATGACCTAATAATAGATGGATTTCAGGAAGAAGAGATTAAGTGTAGGAGAAAAAAATACATATTTGATATAAGCAGCAATAATAAGGGATTAAACTAAACATTTGAATCATAACCTTCTAATAAAACATTCATTTCATTTTGAGTATGTACTTTGCAAACATATAATATCCTACTTGGCATTGCTTTTGGTTGATTAATTCTCTCCAGGTGTAACTCAGGCACTTTCACTTACACACTTCAATACACATACTCATCAGTCAAGTCATTACATACTTTTTTTCCCTAATCTTTTCAACTACCAAGAGCCGGACTGAATATATGGGTAATACAGCAGAGGGGTAAAACATCCACCCAATCTGTTTATTGCAGTAACTACAGATAATACAGTAGCAGTGCATAATAATAATGTACTAGATCCTTCACTGGTCTAGTGATTTCAGTTTAGTTGCTGGCTGATGATCTGGTATTGTATTTAATTAGTGACTCACTCACCCCTGGCAAAGACAGCAACTTGCTATATAAAACAAATGAAAAGAGGAACAGTATTTCCAATGTGTTGAGGAGCAGGTAAAACTATTTCAGATCTTCACTTTTTCCCTGTGTGTTTGAAATCTCTGGCAGGACAGTCAGCCAAACAATGGTGCATCCTCATGACAGCTAGATGAAATCAATAGGAAATTAGTTAATTTCTAATTAATAGGAAAATAGTTAATTAGGTATCAGTTAATGAGAGTTCTTGTGTTTAGTTTTTGTTTGACTCAGGGATTTTTTTCACCAGATAAGTGATTTTCTTTTCCTCCTCTACCAAAATAGTTCTAAATCCTCAAGATCAATTCAGAACAAAGAAAATATTTCATAGTCTTGCATACACACTGCAGAATTGATTTTTTTTCACCTTGTGTCTTTGTTCCCCAAAGGCTCTGGACACAACACTAGAAATCTGCTAGCCTTCAGGCAACTGCAAGTATTTCATGTACAATCTCATAGACTTTATAATGTTATAACCAAGATTGCTAGGCTTTCAACTGCTCTATATGCTGAGGTTAAACTAACTCCCATTTCCAGTATTTATAACAATTTCATTATAAATGAGAAAACTTCAGACTTCATATTAAGCTTCACCGAGCCACAATGCTCTAAATACTTCTGTGGTTTAGAATGAAAAATACTCTCAGCTAGACACTGTGTATTGTGATTTCACATATAATAGTACCTCTAGCTTGTACATAGCTGCTCTATATCTTGTCCAAGAATCATGTAGAGCCACTCAAAGTTCACTAAATTTCTCAAGAAAAGAAAATCAGTTAGCAAAAATATCTTTACAAGTACCTATGAATTGTGTAGTAATTACAGAAATTTTAAGTCAAAAGTATAGGTTCCAAAAGAGTTCAGATATGCCTCAAGGAAAGCAGTCACTGTGCAGGGAAATGAGATTTACAGTTTTCAATTTAGATGCTGGAGATTTGACTACTATCTGCTTTAAGTTCATTAAATTCTTTTTTAGATCAACTCATAATTTCCCTTGAAAGATATTCCCCTCAAAATTTAGGTGCTTAATTCCCTTATGGACATTTGAAAATTACCGCCCAAGTTCTTTATCATCAAAAGATCCTTACTGTATAAGTATGTGCTGCTTGCTTGCTCACTTGTTTTTCTGATGTTGCTTCACATTCTGCAGAATCATATCAACATAACTACTTGATTAAACTTCATTTTAAAAGATTAAGCATATTGGTTCTAATGAGCATATTTCTGTAACAGTAAGTTGGTCAGAAAAAACTACTCAACATTTTGCTAATTAGTGTAAGAAAGAAGGTTGCTTGAAAGCCATGCAACCAACACATGAAACAAGGTAGAAGTTACATAGTTACCTAAACATAAATTATCAGCGTAGATAAGTTGCACAAATGGATACATTTTTTTTTTATTATCTCACATATTTGAATTATCTTAAAATAGTCCTTGTTATTTTAATTGTGGAACTAGCTGGATGAATGTTTGTTTTGATATAATAGAATAATTTCAAATTCTGAAGAGCTGGTAAACTAATAGCAGGTGCATCAATGCTAGACATCCACGAGCAGGCAAGGATGTACAGAGATGAAGAAAAAGAAACGCAATACCCTACACTTTAATTTATTAAAATAAAGACATTTGGAGCTTTCCAGATGAGTTTTTCTCTCTTTGTTCTCCTATGAAATAAATTTAGATCTTGGAGAATTCCAGAAATCTATGATCCTTTCAATATTGCCTGTATCATCAACATTCAGGTATCCTGCCTCTATTACAAAACACCTAAAACCACTTCTGACTGTGGAGGGAATCTACTGAAGAGCATATCTTGTCGTCTTCTTTGCAATTAACAGAACAGTGCAAAAATTACAGCAACCATAGATTTATAATGAAAGAAAAATCCAGGATGCTCAATTGGCTTAGCTAGTTCCCAAAGTTAATGAAGCAACTGCTGAAAGGATGGAGAATGCCATGAAAGTGATGACATTATTTCTGTATATATTCTGTATATAAAATTCTGTATATAAAATATATTCTGTATATAAAATGAGTTAGCTAGCTGAGACCATCCTTACTTCATGGAATGCAGGGAGTATCTTTGACTCAAAACACAGATACCACAGTTTGATTTGAAAATTTGGCTTCAAATTTAAGAAATGGTGATACACATGTGTCTTAGTTTAACATAAAGAATGAAGTTAAGTGTTTCACCCTTGTAACACCAAAGAGAACCCTATCCACTATTTATTTCTTTTTTATATTGTTTAAAATAAAATGATAGGATTGTTGGTGGGAAATAAAGTTCTAAAGAAAACATTCGTCTTTGCTAAACTTGAGAACACAAACATTGGTTCAGGTTTCTAGGCAAAAACTGTCAGAATTTTTTGTGTGTTAATCTTGGTCAAAGTATTTCCATATTTTTTTTTCTAGGATCTAAGCCTAAGCACATTTAGAAAGCTAAAGACTCTCCAGACACCAATGATACCAAGCCAACATGTTTGCCTTTAAAAGAAGGCTCCACATTTTAAACCACAGTGCATTTTTTGGTGTCCCCCCACCCCTCCACACCCCCCAAAAAATGGCAAAATTAAAAGTGAACCTAGATCCATATGAGAACACACAACAGCCCTGAAAAGTCTGGACTGGTTCATAGTTAAATTGGTAAAGGGGATTATAATCCAACAAAATGAAAATTCTCTTTTCATGGTACCCACTTGGCTGTTTCTGGAGGACAGAAAGGAGCTAAGGAGCTATGCAGAAAAGGTCACTTTACCTGTGACTGTATTCTTTTTTTTTTTTTTCAAATAAGTTTTTTTCAGAGAAAGGAGAGGACTAAGATATACATGTCCTGTCCCGTTCCCTATTTTCTCTTTCCTCCTAGAAGCTATTGGTGCAAAGGCTCACTAGTCCTTTTTCTATACTAAGAAGTCATATGTAACAAAGATTAAAAACAACAGTGGGCCTTCCTGAAAGGGAACAAAGTTATAATAATAGTAATTTGTATGTCAGGCATTTTTTTATATCATATCAAAGTCAGTTAAAAATTTAACACTAGTTGACTTAAATTATTTGAGAGATACACCCCCAAGAACAGTGATCCCTCAAAGTATCCAAAAATTGAATTCATATTTAATAGGTGTGAAGGAGTATCATCTTTGACTTGGTTATAAGCACTCTGAAAATATAAATAATACAATAGTGCAGAAGCCTAATATTTTCTTTTTATTGAGCTAGAGCAGGATACCATTCATGTAAGAACTTCTGCATTGTTTAGCAAGTATTATAGTTTCAAGAAACTCCAAAGAATCTCTCAGCAGACCAAGCACAAGAGATGACAAAGGACCATCTTGCCACTGGTCAGATCAAGAAAACCTCTCTCATTAGGCTCTCTTTAAATTAAGGAATACACACGGAGAATTGCAAAAAAGTTTGATAAGAATGATACACTGATACTTTGTCAACAATATAGGAAAGCAGTTCAGTGATTTAGAAGTACTAAGTGAAGGCTCTTTTTATTAAAAGAATTAAATCAATTATTAGTAATTTAAACTATTAACAGCTTTGACTTTCTAAGACAAACAGTCCTCTTCTCAAGTATATTAACAGATTTTCTTATCTCTATAAACTATTACTGTCAAAATATCTTGCAGTTAATCAGATTATTTCTTCCAAAAGCGTGAGTATTTCAATTCCAAACAGGGCAGCTTTTCAGTGAAGGAATGGATTTAAAGTATTTGAGGCAGTGAAAAAGCATCTAAAAACTATGTAAGATACATTCTTTTAGGTCTTTACCTTTAAGATCAGGCTTTTAAAGCATTCAAAATTACAGCTGAGGTTATGTCTGATGTTAGTTATACTTTCCATTATGAAGAGAGATGATTCAATTTCATTGTAAAATATATATCTATATTATACTTTCTTCCAAAGGAATAGGGAAATCGTGTTCATCAAAACTCTAAATAATAGCCTAAAAAAGAAAAAGAGTCTGGTTTAAAATACACTGAGGTTAAAGGAAGAAATCCTAGGTTTCAAACATACCTGAAGTGAGTATCCTGCATTACAGAGTGATGAACCAGCCATAAACTCATCAGAAAATGGAAGTTATTAACAAAGCTGAGATGCCACCAGCTGACTTGACAGCAAGAGAAGGTAAAAAAATATAAGAACATCAAAAAAAAAAAAAAAAAACTAGGTAGTTTTTGTTCTTAATAATAAGTGAAAAGTTAGCCATGGGAAGTTATGAGGTATACAACATGACCTTTCAAAGTGGTTAGTTTAATCATTATTCAGAAGTATATGATGTGTCTTTGGACCAAGAGAAGAAAGTCTGATATACATTTAATCAACTGTTAGGAACAGAGCAGGTGAGAGCATCAGAAACACAGAGGGGCAAGGATTTTGAATATGTTGGGAAGATAAAGCAGTTTATATTCACACAAAGGGCTATAGCGTATATAAGAGGCAAACTTTATTTACATATGCCTATTGAAAGCAGCATTTTGATAAAGGCTCCTAAACTTTTATGCAATACTACTCTCAGTCAGAACTACCAAATCAAGGATCATCATGAACATCCCCCCCAAAACAGTCCTTGTTAATTAAAGTTATCACTATGCCTCTGAAATTAAGACTATACCATGCAAGTGTATAATTACCATTTGTGTGACAAATAGTATGTACCACTTTAATCACATGACAGTACTGCTATAACACCAAGCTCATTCTATATTATTTTGTATTTGGGTTTCTTTTTTCTTCCCAATTACAAGGTATTCCCCCTAGTCAGTCTCCTGAGTAAGATCTCTCTATCTCTTTCTTGTCAGCCTGTAAAATAGATTGCCTGTCTTTAAAGTTATGCAGTCAGAAAATTACGAGTCAGGTTAAAGGATGCCATTTATAGCCCTCCTTGACAACTGATGCGCTCTGTCTATGTGTAATTTAATCCCTTCTGCTTCTGAATATACTAATTCAGGGATCTTAGTAAAAAGACGGTGTGTCAAAGCGGAATTTTTCACATCTTCAGGGAACTAGCATTGAATCAGTATCTCTTATTTAAAGCATCTTCAAAACCACACACTGATATGTTTTCACTGATTTGAATATTGCTAGTCTTTACCCTTTGATACCAACTGACTGTCATCTGCCAGTGCTTTCAGGTGCCTTATTTAAGGATGAATCTGGATTTTGAAATCACTATTGAAAATGGATTTGCTAGAGCACAACAGAGCTCTGTTTATGCTATTCCCTGGCTTTTTTTTCTGCAGAAATAAGAGAGCTGGCAGGAGGTCAGCATCTGCTTGGATCTCACCATGACTTAGAGGCAGGATATTAGACAAGTTTTTGCATCTGGACCCCCAAAATTAAACATCCTTCCTAGGATCTTTTTTCTAAGTATGGCCAGTGGAGTTCATGTCAGGAATTTCAAGCAGATGCTAGCTTCATTTGTTATCTTTTACCACAACCATATTTAAGGAGATCCATTTCAAATAATGTGTGGCTACTACTTATTTTAACTTCTAAAAGTTAAAAATTCTAACAAGTTTAATAAGGACAAACTTCTTAAGTCTTGAAAACCTTCTCAACATCCACAACTGTTCCTATTTTTATATATCATATTCGTTGTATCAGTATAAAGTATATGTGATCAAAGCACATCTTTTCTTCACACAGTATAGCATATTTGTATCTGTTACCATATTGTTTCTGTACTCTCATCGAGTCACATGTTAGTTTTGCCCTTGAAAAATAATAGAATCAATTGAAAGGGTAACTGTTAACAAGAACCATTCCTTGGTCCTTCATTAGATCTATCTTACTTTCCTCAGTGGTCCAGTTAGGCTTCTTCACTCTATCGCTTGACAAAAGCTAAAGAATAATTTAACTGCTTCCATAATACTTTAAGAGACACTACATTCGTTTACCTTACACTTTTCACCTCTTTGCCACGGATTCTTTTTAAGGGATCACCTTCCTCTTCTCTGGAACTTACTCGCATGCAGAGATTAAACATAGCTCTAAAGATCTAGATAAGTTATTCTAGCCTGATGTGGGGTTTAGACACTACGCCAGTATATATTATGTAAGTGTATAGAATGTTCTTTTCAATGATGGACCACTGAAAGGTGTAACAAAGACTGCTTCCAGATGTGAATTACAAAAGCTGTCTTCTGTTAGGAACAAAGATTAGTTCTGTCATATGAAAGTATGTAGAATGAAATTATTTAAAGTAATATCACCCATTACAAGCATCACACTAACAAATAATTTGGTAGTGATAATAACATGGACAGAGGAGATACAGTAAGCCTCATCCCTTGAAAATATTCTCTTGAACAGGACTTGACAAATAATTACAGTTACGTTTTTTGGACAGAATCTACAGGATTCTGCTGCTGCAGAGCTTTATCTGAAATGTATTTTGAAACCTTTTTTCAATCAATCCTTTTTTTAGCTATTCAAAGTCATACCTAAATTCCAAGCAAATGAGAAATCCCAGTGAAGTTAGGGCCATTCTAAAGATATTTCCAGTTAAATACCTGTATAAACATCTTGCTCACTTATGGCCCAACAGTGAAATATAAAGAATTACTTCAGAGATTTTCAGATACTTATGTGTGATTCAGAGAAATCATAAAGGTCTGCCAAACTCCCCCATGACCAAGCATCTCCCCACAGCTGTGATATAACTCAGATGCAGTGAATTCCTTTACAATTATTGTTGCACATATGGCCACCAGCATTTACACAGTTCATTTGTAAAAGGTTACTGTTTAGGCCAGTGTTAAATGTGAGATGATGACAACACTACTAACAGTAGTACATTTCTGTATCTTTACAGCAGCTATGGCTGTTTTGCTAGTCTTCATGGAACAGCCAGAGCCTGCAGATATTGTTCAGAATTCATTCACACCATCCTATAAGCAATTGCTGTGGAATCAACTGCTCAAGGGACTCGTCTGCCTACAGGTAATTCCAGGCATACCTCTCAATGGGGGAGACTAATGAGAGTGAAAATGAAATAGTCCAGCAATGATACAGAACAGGAAGACAGAGTCAATGGTGAGAATAGAGGCAGGCAGACAGGAGTGCTCATCCTGAATTCAAAATGAAGTCAACTTTAATTTTAGTTTCAGAAAGCCTGGGCTTCATACTGACAGTTTTCTTTAGCACTGGCTTGAACAGATCAAATTTAGGTTTCCATTTTGCTTTATATAAATACGGGGTCCGAATTCACACAAAGGTTAGGTGTTTCTGATTACTTTTTTTTTATTCAGGACATTCTAACAGCCCTAACACCTGAGAATGGACCCAACAGATCTGTTTTTATTTCTAGTCAGAATAATGAAATGGCTAAAAAAATGTTCAATATCTATTTAGAATGGTACATGTACCCTATATATATATACTGTATATGCCATATATTTATGATAGTCACAAATTTCCAATATCTATTTAGCACGGTGTGTATAACCTTTATATATGTTATATATATATGCCACATATGTTTGCTATATGTCTATATATAAAGCCTATAGAAACAAAACAGATTATTTATGATTGTACTTTGATTATTTCAGAGTTCTAATATTAGAAAGACAGAATAGAAAAATATAAAAGAGTGAAAGAATAGAAAATATTAAGAAACTCCCTTCTTTGGGAAGCCATATTGAAAATAAAGATGTATAATTTTTTTCACACATATTTGTATGAAGTTCAATACCTTATTGAGAGAGAAAGAAATTATGATACTTCTTCCATTGCTATTGAATTCCTTTTATTTAAGGCTAGTGCTGCCTTAAATAAATACATTGCACAGTATGAAAATTACCATTGTCCCAGAGAGACAATGCAGGACAGATATAATACTAAAAGCTTTCTTAAACTGTAATATACAGCCTTGTTCTAGCCACTTTTTAGAGTGTTGACATCCCCTCTAAGAGACTGAATCTTATTCCCATCCTCTCCTCATCCACTTTGCTACTCTGTTTTTTTCTTTAAAATATTAATTATCTTAGCATACATATATTCCAAACTACTTATTATTAACTTAAACTGTACACTACTTTATGCACAATACATGTAAAGCAGGACAGACACTACATCTTCCTGCAGGTTGATTCAACCTGTGTAAATGAAACCACTCTGATCTCCAGCCTGTCTGAGCTGGACTGCTTCCAGCCACCTGAGCAAATCTAATTCAGGTATCACTACAGTAAATGCAGTCTCCAGTGTAGACACATTTAAACATATATGGCTGCACTTTTGAACAGCCCAACTGGTTTATAATCAACGTTAGTGAAAATAATGGGGTGTTGAATCTTAAAACAAAACCTAGATTTTACTAATCACAATTATGAGCATGCAGCCTACATGCCGCTCTATTGAAATCAAAGTCAAAATATTAGTGTAGTGTTATTTATCTTAAAGTAAACGTTTTCCTGTACTTTAAACAATTTTATTCATTTGCCTTTATTGCTAAGATGTTATCTCTAATAACACCTTAACATCCTTCAACATTGTAAAGTGCAAAGACTGTATTCAAAGTTAATGTAACAAACTATAATGTAACAAACTATAAGTGTGTGGTCAGTGTTCATAACACAATGTTAAGAATAACTGCTCTTTTCCAACAATATATTGTTACAAATGCCTATACCAAAGTAATGCTGTCAGAAGAAATAAACCTTAGCATATTCAAAGCAAGTTATTATCTATATTAAAAAAAAAAAAAATCTAAACACAAAAATTGTCATCTTATCCCCAAAGTGACTTTTGATGTTATGTAAACATTAACCCTTCTTTTGATAGAGGTTATGAATATATTTACAACAAAGATCTGTTGACATCAGTATTTCAAAAAGAAAGAAAAGAGTGTGTCACTCATAAATGAAAATTTATTTGTTTTCCAATAATTTCTATTGATAAGTAAAGAACTCCACATGAGCTTCTCGGGGGGGGGGGGGGGGGGGGGCACG
>VXAA01001522.1:205268-216110 GCA_013399115.1 Anseranas semipalmata | reverse complement strand
GGGGGAGCGGAGGAGCAGGCGCTGATCTCTTCTCTCTGGTGACCAGCAATAGGACCCAAGGGAACAACATGAAGCTGCGTCAGGGTAGGTTCAGCTTGGATGTTAGGAAAACCTTCACCGAGAGGGTGGTCGGGCACTGGAACAGGCTCCCTAGGGAAGTGGTCACAGCACCGAGCCTGCTGGAGTTCAAGAAGCATTTGGACAATGCTCTCAGACACATGGTTTGGTTTTCAGGTGGTCCTGTGTGGAGACAGCAGTTAGATTCAATGATCCTTGTGGGTCCCTTCCTACTCAGGATATTCTGATTCTATAATTATGTTCTTCTGTCTTGCACTAAAAAAAAAAAAATGTATATTATCCCTCTTTCTGACATTAGAAAGGCAAGCCTTTTAAATGATGTTTGGTTTAGAGCCATACTTACAACCTTGTCCCACAGTACTTACACTTTCTTAGTTTGTATATTTTTAATATCAAAACCCTACAATAATGAAAACAAAGCTACCTACTTTGATAGAGGCTTTTCTCTGTGGAATAGTTAAAACAATGTATGCATTTAAAATTAAGCTCTTGTTGATTTGCTGCATTTAAGTAAAAAGTGCTATTTATGCTAATAGCTTCAATGCATTTCCATTAAAACTATATCAACTAATACTGTTACCCCATCTGCCACAATTTTTTTATTGTCACATACCTGCCATACATATTTGGAGTTTCCAAAATGAGAGGTATAGAAAGAGAAAATGAGCTGGTCAAGGAAGGTATGGCTACCCAGTGTGCTCATTATTAGAAGTTCCAATATGATAGCAATAGCAATTTTACTATTAAGAAATAGTATTTTGCTGTTCTGAACATCTAGACACTATCTGTCATCAATGAAAAAAAAAAGAGAGAGAGAGAGAGAGAGAATAAACACACAAAAACAATAAAAAGCTATTTACTGAAAGAAAATAAGGTAGCAGATGAAAAGTTCTTACTTTGGTAAGGGTGATATGAGCTTAACAGGGACTGAGGCAAATATATCAACCTAATGAAACATGCAGGCTTCATTTTTACTATTATTACTCTAGTGGCTGGGATTGTATTAGAATTTTCATAAAAATTCTGGATGCTTGGGACTTTGTAAGTATGAATTCCACCAAACAGCTTTTTTTTGTTTTTAAAAGAAAATTTAGAAGTAGTATATTATTTTGGGCAATAATTTTTGTATTCTCTAGATTATCTGACACAGTCACCCAAACCTGTTTTTTCTCTTCTCTAAGTCAAAGTCATAAACTGGATCCTATCACTGGGTAGTAGGGAATAGAACATGAGCCTGCTAATTCCCCAGTAAGTGTGCTTAAATATTAATTCCATAGAGTTAAGTTCATTGTTTGGTGTCCAGCTCTACCAAGAATGTTATTCAGTGCCAAATAAGATTTCTAATGGCTTTTATGAAAGAAAATGGCTTCAAGTTGTTTTATATTCAGATCAAGTTATTTTCAGAGGAAAGGAATAGTTCTTAAGACTACAGTTCACTATATCACAACAGGTTTTTAACATCTAAGATAACTTATGGGAGAAGTTCTCAGAAAACTCTTTCTCTATATCTCTTATTTCTCACGTTCGGTAAAAACTATTAAAATCCCATAGTGTTGGAAGAAATACATTTCCTACATTTTTAAGTATGTGGAATTAAAACCTCACTCCCTCAAAATAAGCATTAACACTGCTATTTTCTTTAAAGATGAGGGAGTTTCAACACTTGGTTTCCAAGCTTTCTTTTTTTTTTTTTTTACTGAGGAATTTAGAGAAGTTAGCAAACTCAAAATTGAGACTATTTTAGTAAGGTTATAAGATAAAATTCATCAAAAACTACTGACTTATTTATGCTTCAATATAATATACAGCTTCTTCTAATAATAAAAAAATTTACATTCATGTTTTATTCTGTGATCTCAGTAGTGAAGCCTGACATAATTTTCAATGCTTCTTGGACAATACTTGAACATATCAAAACTAAGATAGTGTTAAGTATTTTGCTACCTTCGACATGTATATATACAACTCCCAGATGTTCTAATGGTACTTATGACAGGCTGAATGAAAGTAGATTCCTTAATATGAATCTTTCAAAAGTAAGGGAGATATTGGTTGTTTTTCAATCACATAAAATAAGTAATTAGGCAGCCATATAGACATAATGAAACAGAAAAAAATGATTCTGAATTAATTCAACATACTTAGAATACTTATTTCCTATTAATTTTAGTTAATACTGAAAATCTATGTATGTTCATTTCATGTTCACTATAAAAAATGTTATAGTACTCCCACGGAGTCACTGGGTAGTTTACCTGCGATATTAATGGGAAAGAGATCAGATTAACATGGAATAATGTGGAATTGCAAGTGGGTTTTACCTCATTTATGAATTTCCCACAAAACTAAAGCATCTGTTTTAAAAAATAAAATGTACAAGGAAGTAGTTTGCATGTACCTTAGTTATTAGACATTCAGAAATGCATCTGATTTTAAAGAGCAAAGAGATAATCAAACTATGTATTTAATTAGTCTTTGTATTGGTGTACTTCTCAATGTAGGATGCTAACATCTAATTTAACTGCAGCTTCTTTTCTGTCTTTGGATTTCATTCTTCATCTTTTCATTCTTCTTTCCATTTGTCCATAATCCTGGTTTCTCACTAAAAGAAGCCATTCCTAATGAGCCATTCCTAGTAGCCATTAGAAGCCATTCCTTGTGAGAATATGCATATATATCTAGCAACCTAAAGTCTTCTGATCTTGCATGAAAAAACATAGTAAATCATTGGTATTAGTGCTTCCTTGGCTTGATAAATGCTGTTAAAGTCTGAAGTGTAACATATAAACCCCCCTACATTTTCAAACTTTTCTCTGAAAAACTCCAAAATTTGTACTCAGTAATTTGAAAGCCTAAAATTTAAAAAGAAAAGCTCTTCCGAATGATTAAAAAGAAGCATACTTTGCTTTCATCTTGAACATAAAAGTATTTGTTTTGATGGCTAAAATAATAAAGGAGGTGAGAAATGGCTTTAAAGGGTGCCTTTTTTACTATGTGATTGTCATATTGCAGATGTCGAAAAAAAAGGACCAGACCTTTTCTTACTGAAAGAATTCAATGTTTATCACCGCTTTCAATGGCATCAGATTTCCTGTCAGCTGTAATTTTTGGCAGCCCAAAAATCATCATGATCAGGAATGGCAGTAGAATTTAACACTCCTGTTAAAAATCCATTCTAAAGTATATTTCCACTAAGTTACTAAAAATTATTTATGAAGCTCCAACAGTTCAACTGAATATAATGAACACAATTTCCTTCAGGAAAAAAAATAAAATAAAATAAAAATCAAGTGGGACAAAGCTGAGGGAACAAATGGAACTCACCCTTCATGTTTCAGAGTCGGACTCATAGTCTGGTGAAATACAGGGGCAAACATCTGTACCACAGAGTGACAACGAAGGAAAGTTGCACAGTGTATTCACCACACTCCCATCCCCCAGGAATTCTTCCTTGGAAATTGTGGAAATTGTTCTTAATACTGGACCATAGATAGCCAGAACAAATGAAAAACTTGTTGCCCAGCTGTTATTCCCTGTTCTCCAAATTTATTACAGTGACAGTGAATCATCTGGAACATTTTTCTGTCAAAGACTGTGAAATACCCAGTAGTTGTCTAATTCCTTACAGATTCTTTGTTTAATCCATGCCCTCATGGTATGCCAAAACTGGATGCAAAACTCAGTAATTTATTAAACAAAAAATAGTCTCAGAAATATGTTTCATTTTTTTTTCTCACCAACACATCAGCAATTTGCTAGAACAAACCAGAACTTCCTTCATAAGGTGTTTAAAGTGGAACTGAAAAAGGTTTCCTTCCACTCCCCCAGGTATCACAAATAAATTTATAATATCATCTTTCACACAAACAGGTCAAGCCCAATCTTAAAAGTGTTCTTAGTGGGTAATTCTCTTAAAGTCTGATGGTTTTAAAGTTGTATTCATCTCCAGCTTAATTTAATTCATTCTAAAATTTCCCTCTCTTTTCTTGTGCTAATAATTTCCTTTAATAAATCTTCTGTGCCCTCATCTTGATTTCCCCTCTCCCAGTATGTGACAACAAAGTTCTTTCTCTCATTTTGCTAAAAAAAAAAAAAAAAATTAAAAAAAAATCACTACATTTTCCAAATAATCAAAAGGCTCTCCTTTCTGCATATTTATTTGACTGTATATGTACCTCTCTGAAAGAGCCTTTCCTGGGCAAGAATTAATTTTACAAATTCAATTTTAAGTGGTTTAAAATGTATCTACTCAAAGATAAAAGCATCTGCTCCACCACTATCGAATGCAAACATGACAAAGAACATTATTGGCCAACATAATTTCCCAGGATTAGGAAAAAGCATAATAGTGTAACAGGAAAGCAGTAATACCAATAATAAAGTAAATCAAAGTTAGAAAAAATAAGTAATACAATCTGAATAAGATAAAACAGTAATTAGGAAAAATAAAAACAGACCTTCAGTTCTGCACAGCAGAGAGAATATGAAGTGCACGTAGCTACAATTGCACAAGTTCTCAATAAGCAAATCAATGATCCTGATAAAAGGAAAGTACTTTTTAATCTCAGTGTGGCCAGATATCCAGAAACATCACACTGGGGAAAGATTTGAGGGAAAAAAATTGTTAGATGTCTTTAGCTCTCATTTTATCTATATTGCAATTTCATTTTTTAAGCAATTCTCAATCACAACAGTACATTAGAATAGCTTTTATTTACACAAGTCATTTCCAAGCTGACATTACATTTTTTTCATTACTGAGATTATATTATCATTACTGCAACTTAAACTTGCACCCTGATATTAATCTAAAACTGTTCTATGACATAATTCAAACATTTTGTCTGAACAAAAGTATCATATATTTCTCCTGTCTGATTCTTCTGAGTAAAATAGAAAATAGCACTCTCATAAAATAGCAGAAATAATATTAAACTGCTAAAGCAGGCTAAAAACTATGTTTCCTCTATATATTCCTGCTTTAAGACTGTTTTATATGAAAAATCCAGGTTATAGGCAAGTGAGTCTCCGCCAAATCAATAATGCACAGTGAAGTTTGGAGCAAAAAACATTAAATGTATGCTTACAAATGGCACTCTTTGATTCTAGTGATCTTTTTATAACCTGCAACAATTCATCTCCATAATAATAATAATAATAATAATAATAAAAATGATGAAATCTCATGCTTCTGAATTTGAAAATCACTATGAACTTCTTCAAAGGAGACAAATATAGAGGGAAAACACATCATGTAAAGACCATTTTACTCAGAACCTTGCTAACTTCCAGGGGGAAAAAAGTCATTAGTTGCTTGTGCAAGTCTACAAAAAAAGGGTTTTCTGTAGTTATATTTCTTTTCTCTGCACTATAAGACAGAAAGAGAGCAAGCCAAGGCAAAAAGTATACATAAAATAAAGGTATTTTTGCTATTAAAAGAAAATATAATAAAATGTCATTTTAGGTAAAAGTTCTTTTTTTTTTCTGAACCAAAATAAAAGAATTATTTTTCAATCTGACTTTTCATTCTCTGCCTACTGTTTTTTTACAGAAAGTAAAAGAAGGAAAGAAAAGTGAAAAAATAAAGTAGGTTTTCTTTTAAGAAAAAATTTCTGTTGTCAGAGATTTTGATTACATTTGATTTTGATTACAACCGTTTTGATTACATTTATTGTCAATCATGATAGCAACTATGTATACTTATTAAACATTTTAAAATTTGTATTTAGTCCTTTACTTATCCAACAGCTCAGAATAAATATTAAAATCTTTTTAGAGATATGTAAAACATATTTTTTTCTCTTTTGGTATATTATTATAGGTTCCCATAAGAATTCATACAGCAAATGCCACCCAATCTGCAAATCAAAATGCCAAACTCTTCAAATGTTAAGGTACACCATGATAGGGGTACTCTTTGTCGACTGCATTTTCAGACAGTTAAAAAATATTGACATATTGTAAACACAAAGTAACAAATATACTTAAGTATATGTAATATTATAGATAATATTTGTTATTTAGAAAATAGGCATATGTGTTTTTAAAAGTTCCTTGTATCACTTAGTCTTTTTTTATCATTTATGGTTGGTTTCAGTAGACCAAGAATAAAAGGATATTTTATTATGTTATATTTCAGAATATAAACTACGGTATGTGATAAGTTGACCTATGCATTCTGCTTCCCTCTGGTCACATAGAATGAACTTTACCTTTAGGTACACATATTATTATTGTATAACACAGTTTGACATTATGTACTTTTACATGTTACCATGTTCCTGGAGTAGTTTTTTCATGTAAAAAATATTTGAAGAATAAATGCTTACTGACTATACTGATATTTTGATATTTTTGATAATTTGATATCTGAATTTATACTATATTTTGAATATAAAATGGTTGCAGAACATACCTTAGAAGTCCTGCAGAGGCTTGGCAAGAGACAACAGACAGTACCATGGACAGCAACAGCACCCTTGACAGAGAGACCTTGAAAACAGGGTAGAATGAAAGCATCCGATGAAATTCTAACATTTAAAATTAATGATGTCATAATAAAGTAGGTCTTGGGAATTTACAACAATGAATTTGCCTAGGTACTCATAATGCATTCTTTTAAAACTAGAAGTTTACTCATTGTAATAAAATAAAGAGACCAACAAAAACAAACAGTAATAAAAACCTCTGTTAAACTAAAACCAAAAATGATTGCTGAGCATTTCATTATTTCCCTGGGGGAAAAAGAAGAAAAAAAGTGTTGGTTAAAACACTGAAAATGAGCACACACACAAATGAGACACAAAAAATTGTAGGTCTGTTCTGTCGTTCAGAACCAACTTAACTAGACGTGTCCTATTTATGCAAGTGTACTGTCTCTATCCTACATCAACAGAATTAGGTTATGCAAAAAATGGTGATTTTTAAAACAAATTTTCTTTAAAAACAAAATCCGTGATTCTTCCCATTGAGTTTATCCACAAAGCCTGAGAGATCGAGTTTCTTTGAAGTGCTGAGTGATCTCCATTTCCTTCAGCTCAAAATGAGACTGCAAAGAGAGCCTGTCATATGCCCAGTCCAGGCAGGTTCATGTCTTTGATAAAATACACATACCCCATCAGGTGTCTCAAAATATCTGATGTAATTTGAAACAGGCTGTCTGCCTGAGTTCACACATTTTATGAACTTAAGGAGAATTTTTTCTTAAATAAATAATAACCGTGAAAGAGTTCTCATCTTATGATTTTATAAAGCTGCTTTTTCTCACGCATGAAGATATGATTAGCTATTAAAGGTGCTGTTAGAAAAATGGATAAAGTAGATCTAGGGTGAAGGGGTTTGTCTCTTCTCTCCCTTTAAATAAATTCTTTTAATCAATGTCAAAGTTTCTGTTTGTTGTGGACAACAGAAATGAAGGTTAGTAAAGAGTAATCTTTTATAGAACTATTTTGGTGAACCACATATTGCTTATAAAGTTCACTCTAAAAGATAACAGCACTTTCTACAAACTCTCAAGATATCTTTTCCTTCACATTGTGTACTGTGCTGCTTTAAAATCATCATTGTTGCAAATGTTGTGATCAGAAGAAAAAAAATGGGTGGGAGGCTAAAGGATTTTAATGGTTTAACTGCTGTAGAAGCTTCAACTCTTATGTAAGGATTTGATTTGTTAAGAAGAAATTCCAGATCATTAGTCTAAGGCTCTCCAAAATGTGCAGTGTTAAATTCCAAAAAAAGAAAACGTGATTTATTTTTAAAGGTTAAATACGCCAAAATGGCTATGTAACTAAGAAATGCATAAAAAGCAGTCAAATCATAAGTGATCTGAGATAGCAACAACAAAATGAAGAGTCTGTATGACTACCACAAGACTGGAGACACATGAATGGATAATGAATACCACAAGACAAGGAGATAGAAATATAGAATCATAGAATCGTTTAGGTTGGAAAAGACATCCAAGATCATCAAGTCCAACTGTTAACCTAGCACTGCCAAGTCTACCACTAAACCAAGTGCCTAAGCACCACGTCTACACATCCTTTGAATATCTCCAGGGATGGTGACTCAACTACTTCCATGAGCAGCCTGTCCCAATGCCTCACGACCCTTTCAATGAAGAATTTTTTCCTAATATCCAACCTAAACCTCCCCTGGTGCAACTTAAGGCCATTTCCTCTTGTGCTATCACTTGTTGCTTGGGAGAAGAGACTGACCCCCACCCCACTACAACCTTCTTTGAGGTAGTTGTAGAGAGCAATAAGGTCTCCCCTGAGCCTCCTCTTCTCTAGGCTAAATAACCGCAGTTCCCTCAACCATTCCTCTAAGACTTGTGTTCTAGACACTTCACCAGCTTTGGACACGCTCCAGCACTTTGATGTCCTTCTTGTAGTGAGGGGTCCAAAACTGAACACAGGACTCGAGGTCCGGCCTCACCAGAGCCGAGTACAGGGGAACAATCACTTCCCTAGTCCTGCTTGGCCACACTGTTCCTGATACAAGCCAGGATGCTGTTGGTCTTCTTGGCCACCTGAGCACACTGCTGGCTCATATTCTTCTGGCTATTGACCAACATTCCCTGGTCCCTTTCTGCTGGGCAGCTTTCCAGCCACTCATCTCCCAGCCTGTAGCGTTGCTTGGGGTTGTTGTGCCCCAAGTGCAGGACCCGGCACTTGGCCTTGTTGAACTTCATAGAGTTGGCGTCAGCCCATTGGTCCAGCCTATCCAAATCCCTCGTACAGCCTTCCTACCCTCAAGCAGATCAACACATAGACCCAACTTGGTGTCGTCTGCAAACTTACTGAGGGTTCACTTGATCCCCTCATCCAGATCATTGATAAAGATATTGAAGAGAACTGGCCCCAAAACTGAGCCCTGGGGGACACCACTAGTGACCGGCCTCCAACTGGATTTAACTCCATTCACCACGACTCTTTGGGTCCAGAGAGTTTTTAACCTAGAGAAGTGTATGCCAGTGCAAGCCATGAGCAGTCAGTTTCTCCAGAAGAATGCTGTGGGAAACAGTGTCAAAAGCCTTACTAAAGTCAAGGTAGACCACATCCACAGCCTTTCCCTCATCCACTAAGAGCATCACCTTGTCATAGGAATCAGGTTGTTCAAACAGGACCTGCCTTTCATAAACCCCTGCTGACTGGGCCTGATCACCTGGTTGTCCTATATGTGCCACATGATGGTACTCAGTATGATCTGCTCCATAACCTTCCCTAGCACTGAAATCAGATTGACAGGCCTGTAGTTCCCCAGGTCCTCCTTCCAGCTTTTCTTGTAGATGGGTGTCACATTTGCTCACCGCCAGTTGACTGGGACCTCCCCTGATAGCCAGGACTGCTGATAAATGATGGAAAGCAGCTTGGTGAGCATTTCTGCCAGCTCCTTCATTACCCTTGGGTGTACAGGAAAGGTAACATTATGTTGGATACACACAGTTTGTTAAAAGAGATCAGATGGCCTAGAGGAGTGAAGCATTGGTACAGAGATTTTTCATCTCTGTTTCTGGGTTCAGGATCTCACCCACCTCTGCATCATTTTTTGTTTCACGGTGTTCTGACAGTATGTTGCATAAAGAGAAAATAGGAAGTAACTTGCTATACAGAACAGAGTGGTGCACCCCAGATGGCCCTGTCAGTACCCAAGCAAACAGAGCTTCACCTTCCCCATCTGCATGCAGTCCCATGCAGCACTTTTGGGTAAGGGTTGGTAGGGGAATGAATTTGTGGTAGTTCAGACTCAGTATAGGAAAGGTTTCCAGGTGCTCATCACCCACAGTACCTGCCAGGATTTCATGCAGCTGCAATCTCCCTGAGACATCGTCCAACAGCACAGGCGATCAGGAATGCAGAGAAACCATGGGATTAGGACAGCACAGCTGTGTCCAACAAGCTCCCAGGCTTGTCCCCTGAAGCACCTGCTCAGTCCCTCATTGCCAGGGGGATCATGCACAGCGGGAGGGACACAAGGAAGACTTTCAGCTGCTGAGCAGCAGTTTGCCACTTGATTTCTGTCAGTTCTTATCTTTTAGCATGATGCTGTGTCATTTTGGGGTTTCTGGTAAGTCTTTTCACTGTATTAATAACTTTCTTGGGCTCTGAGATAATCTTCACGTAAAAGCTACCTACTGAATGCCACTTATGGAACTATTAAAAAAGGGGGGAGGGCAAACAAACAAAGAACAAAAGGACTGTAATAAAAAGCTACAAAACACTGACTTGTATAACAACAACAAAAACTATATAATGATTAGTAAAAAAACAGTAATCAACTATTCTAATATTATTAAAACAATTATGTACAAACATAATCTACCGTGATATACTTAATAATGTTTCTTAATGTTATTTTCAGATAGACAGTTTTATAAGGAAGATAAAGCTATTCTAAACTTTGAAATTATCTGTACCTTTAATGGAGCACTTGCTGTCTGAGCAAGGTAGGGTTAAGAAAGTTTCTTCACCTTCTAGCTATAAAACTACTGTTCTAGATAATAGACATGAATGGCTTAATTCTAGTTTTGGTTTGGGTTTTTTTTGTTTGCTTTGTCTTGGTGTATCTCTGAATTTTGCCTTCTTTTTGATAGATAAATTGTCACCATTTCATATCCAGTTCTCCCGCAGTTCCATCACCTATCCCAACTCACAGGCACTTCTATCATAGATTTTCATAGAAATAAAAACCATATGTACAAGTCCTGTAACAGAAGAAATCAAACAAAGTGCTCGAGAGAGTCCAGAGAAGGGCAACAAAGCT
>VXAA01001522.1:181464-196277 GCA_013399115.1 Anseranas semipalmata | reverse complement strand
GAAGAAGAAGAAGAAGAAGAAAAATAAGAAGAAGAAGAAGAAAGAAGAAGAAGAAGAAGAAGAAGAAGAAGAAGAAGAAGAAGAAGAAAGAAGAAGAAGAAAAGAAGAAGAAGAAGAAAAGAAGAAGAAGAAGAAAGAAGAAGAAGAAGAAGAAGAAGAAGAAGAAGAAAGAAGAAGAAAGAAGAAGAAGAAGAAGAAGAAGAAGAAGAAGAAAGGCTTTTGATGAAAGCTCTTTGTGAGGACCCTCCCATTTTATCCATTCGCTCAGAACTCCTTCACTCCTTTAAAACCAAATACCACAACAATGTCTCTGGCATTGGCTGTCAGTGGCAGCGTGCTTGCTGTTTTGCTCTCTTAAGTGTCAACTGACTTGGTGCCCATGTTTCCCCCTGGGCAGGTCAAAGCTTCTAAACTTCCTTTGAGAAAACCTTCTCCCTCTCACCTTCATAGGATGTATTTTTAATGGTCTAATGACGCTCTGCCATAAAATATCTTCTGTTCCAAATACTAGCTCTACAAATCTTAGCATGACTTTTACAGTCGTCTTAATAGAAACAAAATATATATGGCTGTAACCATAGCCTTTGAACTGTGCAGTTACAGAAACACCCCGTGATACGCAGATTTTCATTTGGATTTACAAGCCAACTAAATGTGTACCATTGACTATTTACATAGCTTTTTTTAATTTATATTCCATACCGTAGTAGAATTTACCACTGACCTACATTTTTTTTGGCTACATTTTTTTGGCTACATTTTTTTTTTACGTGTCATTTCTTTCTTGCAGCATGAACTCTCAGAATATTTAGAGGAAAATTTAAAGGAGCATTCATTAAAGAATGGGATGGGAGAAGTTTAATCCTTTGGGATGCAACTTTTGAGTCTGAATAAGATGATGATAACAGTGAAAAAGACAAATGTATTTGTGCCAGCAGCCTGAGAGAGGCTTAGAACCTGACCCCTTTCTCTCCCAGATAATTTAAGGGAATAAAACTTATTTAATCCTACAGCTATCTGGAAGCTGGCTCTAGCTAGTGGTAGGAAAAGGGCCTAAGAACAGCCGAGAAGAAATTTAAACATTTAGATTGAGTTTACTGCTACCTCTTTAGTTAAGAAAGGAGATGACCAACACCTAAAGAAATGAATCAGATGCTACTACAAGGGACAGGAAAAACTGAAGAACTGTAGTTTTGAATTCTTCATAACACAGTTTGTACAATGTTCCATGCTATTCTATGTTTTTTGTTGACCTGTGATGTAGACAAGCTCTTGTAATCAATACATCAGAATTTGAATAATGAATTATTTAACTATAATTTATGTTCCATAATTATTGGACAGAATCAAAAGTTCTTGCTATAGGAAAAATATTTCATTAATACCTATGATTCCATTTCAAAAAGAGATGGACACAGCTGTGTAGCTGGAGCAGAAGTGAAATTGGAGAGCTACTGCGGAGGGTAATCCTGGATCCACACTCTGGATGTTACTTCTCATTTGTTCAAACAGAGAAGTAGTGTGAGCCAATTTGGCACATGCTTCTTCCTCTTCTCTTTGAGTTCCAGTGGATTGATAGAGCCAAGCTACCATCCACTCTCCACCTCTGCTCACAAATAGAATATTTATGTCTACTACTATGTTGTTTTGAATAATACGCACCACTACACCTCCATACCTACAAACACTGAAAGAGCATCAGATAGCACTTTTTTTTCTGAAATAGAAGGAAATAAAATATTTCAGCAAAAGTGACTATACTAGCTTTCCTATCTTCTGTTTAGAGAAAAAAAAAAAGCAAAATAAAAGCAAAGGAGGTTTATTATATACTGTGTCACAGGCCAATTTTATTTGATCATAAGATAGCAGTCCATAGCATTATGAGTGACACAGTTTGTTATTGATGCATTTTCTGGCACTTACAGGTTTCAAATCTAAGTTTAACTTTTTAGTTGTTGGTGATGGTGGTGATATTTAATAAGCTTTTTAGATAAATATAATTTAGCGCAATCAGGAAGGAAATTAAAAACACAGAAATCCTGTTAAGTGTTAAAGTAAATGAAATGTTGTCCAAGAGATTTTAATTCCTATCAATAAATTTCATCATAATCTAACAGAATTGTACTAGCAGAATTGTAGAAGCAATGTATCAGTAACTTAGCCACATATTTGACTCAATGTACTTAGGGAGTACTTAGGGAGTTAATTTGTGTGGTACTGAACTTCCATTGTTCTTTACATTTAACTATTTGAATCTTTTTTTTTTTTTATGTTAAACATTCTTTAGCTTCAGTTTTAGACTTCAGTGTGCATTTAGTTAAACTTTACATTAAGATAAGGTCACCACTGACTACAAGCCAAATTTAAAAGTGCATGCATTAGACACACCCCAGTTTCAATTTATGAACATTGACAGCAGTTAAGTTATTGAATCTAGGATCCTGGAGATTGTTGCTGTAGGCGCTGGACAAAAACAAACTAGACTTAACATGATTCTCTGTGAATGGCTTCCTGGAATATCTTTTACATTATTTCCCATTATTTTCCTGCATGACATAAATAGAAATTTTTACATGGTTTACAGTCTAATAGAACTATGTTATCTATACTCACCTTCTCCAATGTTTAAAATATACACATTTATTCTTTCTCTCTTCACACCACATATTTATATTAAAAAAATAAAAAAGTTGAAGCACATACATTGAATAGCAGAAATTCATGCAAGCTGAAGAAAAAAGAGGCCAATATAATTTTCCTACAGGTCTGTCCACAAATTCATACCACAATGAAGTATTTTTCTGTATTAATAACAGATACATGCTATTTAGCTGAAACAACAATGCTACATTTGGTAGATAGGAAGTATCTAGAACTGTAGGCAGCAATTCATCTTCCTTACCGATGCATACACACACACATACACACACAACCCTAATGGATAAATTTATGACTTGAAGATGGAATAACAGCTTTCCAAATATTTTTCTTCTCATACCAGTCAAATGTCATACCTTTGTTACTTGCCTATGATATACACTTCCATACTAAAATATTTACTTTATATTATTACTACCTGTTGTTAACTCCTCTACCACTGGAAAAATATAATGAAGTGACAAGAAAGCAAGAAGTAAACTGTTTGCTTGTGAGCAGAAAGGAACAATATTTTCAGTGTGAAGATCCTATCAAACAGCATGCTTGTTTGGTGCAGCCTTTGAAGGATCTAGCCCATTAAGTTTTAAAAAAATGATGCTCAGTGTAGATTTGATAACTGTATTACACAGGTTTAGAAATTGCCTGTCACTTCAAAACACTTCTTTGTCTGAGGAAAATAAATAATCTGCAAAAGAGCTCTTTGTTGGTAACATTCAGGGAGATAGCTCTGCCTCACTTATATTGAGAACATCTTTGGAAGAATAACTTTACGTACATAAAGAAGAGAATCAGTTTTATAATAAAAAATAAAAGCTAAAAGAAATTCATGGTAAAATGGCAGTGGTTTATCAAGAGGCAATCGTCATACATTGTGACTTGTTATGTTCAGACTGAGCATCAGTAAACCTTTTTTAACAGCAGAGTAGTGCATCAGTGGAACAGGTTATGCAGAGGGAGTGAGTAACCTCCATCTCTGGAGACTTTCGAGGCTCATTAGAAAAAGCTACGGATGATCTGATCTAGTGCTGGCAACAGACATGTTTGAAAAGGAGATTTGGATAGGTGACCTCCATAGATAACATTTAATCAATATTTCTATGACTCAACCATTACTAAAATTATGATAATTTCTGTTGCATTCTTCATAGCATCCTTCATAGCTCTATGCATCTTAGTGAGTCAGGTTAGGTTCCTTTTATAGTCAAGGGGAAGAAATGGCTCTTCAAAATATGATCCATTTGACTTCTTTTAACTCTTTATTTCAAAAAGGGATGAATTACACCCTAGACTATAATGACTGTAAGTACAGCTTAGGCTGACAACTTCAAATGTCAAATTTTAGTCAGATAAGCCCCACCTTCTATGACTGCATGAAAACATATTATTAATTGAGTTAGGAGCTGATGGAGCGTTTATGAAACTTATTCAGTGATTGCTTCAGGTAAACGTCATAACTTTTATTATGAGATATAACATAGAAGCTGTTCATAATGATTTTCACTCTAATATTGTTAACGATAATAACAACATTACATAGCAATAATACATGTCTCAAGAAAATGAGAGATAAAAATAAGAAATACTTTAGCCTGTTCATCGTCTTGTCTTTAGTATCATAATCTTGTATGGATATCATAGTCAGTTTAGGTCCGACCTCTGTCTTTGCTTCCTCAAACCTCCAAAACTAAATGGTTAGATATTGAAAAACAAGAAATCAAAGTCTAGACCCAAAGCTAGTAATTTGGATTCTATTCCAAGTTCAAAGCTATAGAAAACTTACTTGGTCCTTAGCAAAGACAAAGATTGGGAAAAAAAAAAAAAATGATGGTTGTTATTTTTAACAAGAAGAAATATTAAAGGGAAATAAGAAAGAACTTTAAAATAAAAAATCCACTTTAACTAAAAATGGCTTACATATTCCTTTTCCTTGCAGACTGAAAATTGATTCTGAAAAAAAGCAAGTGTATGTTTGTCTCCCAAAAGGATGTTGTCAAATCTAATTGACCAAACTACTTCTGAAGCCCAAATGGAATAAGAAAGAATAGGTCAGGTATTTCAATGCTTTTCATGGGATTGAACTTGTCTTCAGAATTATTTTTCACTGCTTGAATTTGTAATTTGTAATTTTGAATTTTTTAAATTTGTAATTTGAATTTTGTAATTTCTTGGGTGGTGGGTGCACACACAGACACCCCGATGCTAGGTATCTCTTTGGGTATGTTCAGGAGTCCTACGCAACCCTTTCAAGGACATGTGCATTTCATATCAGGGAATGTTCAAGAAATGGGTCTGGAGTAGTTCTCAGGGTCCATGGTGGTCTTCTGCCCCCCCCTCCTATCTCAGGCACAGGTGCAGACAGCCAGCTTACTTTTGCTGATGTGGTGAAATGGGGAAATAGGTCAAGAAAGACACTGACCTGCCTGCACAAGACCCGCTCCCTTGCCTTTGTTCCCTTTCAAGGCAGATAGTTAAGCCATAATGAAAACTGCATTGCGGTTGCTCGGGGGAACTGTGCTCCTCGTACGCATATGCTGCTATGGAACCAAAAGAAACAGTTGTGGATGCAGCTGGTGTCTGTATAGGTATAGCTGGTATCTGTATTTACAACTGCAAATGAATACAGCACTCAAATGAAAAAATACTACTAAAAAATAAGAAATGTTAGAGGCATTTCAATACTGAATCTGATATGAAAAGAAATGGCATCTTACCATAGGAACTTGATTAACGCAGATGAATGTGAACTCAGTGGAACAAAGCTGATGAAAGGGACATATTCTAAACCAATATAGCTTCATTGTTGCCTTCAAAAACTATTATTATTATTATCATTATTTTTGTATTTGTTTATTATTATTATTATTATTATTATTATTATTATTATTATTATTATTATTATAAAAGGACTGCTGGATTCCTCATGTCCTTGTCTCCCATCCATGACACTCATCTAGAAATACTATCAAATTAGGTTGAGATATATCAAAATATTTTTCAATTTTGTCTCCCATTGAACTTGTCCCCTCAGTGCAGTTTACTGAGCAGGTTGTGCTGGATTATTAAATCAGTAGTAAATTTAGGTACAGTAGCACCTTCTATTTATTGCTAATCTTTAGGTTATTTTGATTGGAATGCCACTCCTCTGGAATGCACTGCTTCTGTTTCCCTGTGTTCACCTTCCTTTGTCCTCATTTGTATAAATAATATCTAAATAATTACAGAAACTACATTCATTTATTTGTGAAATATAACACCTATTGCTTTCTCATCCAGATTTGAGGTAGACTGAGTTAATGAGACATACACTTGTTTTTTGCCTGTGTATCTAAATGGTAACCATTATAGATGTGTTTACTTTCTTTTTTAGCAGTGGCTCACTTTTGACATATCTTCCAAGTCATACCACTTGTCTTTAGAATCCTCCATGTTGCTGTTCATTTGGAAACCTCATTTATTTTTAAAGCCCTATTTTGACAAGTTTCTTGTTTTTAAAAGAATAAGCTGCATGGGAAATTGATCCAACTAACACTCATTTTTGCACTCACTGAAATGCTTTTGTGACTGACAGGTTACATTGTCTAGCTGTATTTTCTACATGCCTTATGTTTCCTTTAGCTACTTAAAGCCATTCCTCCTTCAGTCTAGACAAGTGTTGTGGTTGTTGTAGGACTCACATTGATGGAAGAGAATTTGGTTCAAGTTCTTGTTTAAACTGATCAGAGACTCAAAACTAGTACCTCTCACACAGATAAATTCCTTGGAAAATTAACCAGTTTGTGTTGGAACGCATTTACCTTCCTTCTCTACCCATCTCCATTTCACACCAAAAGAGTATTAACTGAAGAATAAGAAAATAATAGTATATAATACAAACAAAGAGACCTTGTATTGAGTCCTGCAAAAATCTCTTAAAATATAAGTATTTTAAGCTGTAGGAGGTGTTCACAAGATGTCTTTCACACCTACTGGAATGCAAAATTTATAGATTTCTTTGTCATTTGGCACTGTTCAGTTTAACCACGCTTTGAAAGCTGTTCCTTAGGAAAAAATCTAAGCTTCCTAAATAACTATACAGTTCCTGATTATCCAAGATTTTGGTACAACTAGTTAGGATAATGATAGTATTTTCAGGTGTGTACACACACACACACACACACACACACACACACACACTGCTGATTTACTCAACAAACAGTGGTACTGGCTAAAAATGAACTTCATTTAAGTAAAAAACAATTCCTGGGGTCCTTTTGGTTTTTTTTCTTTTTATGTTTCAGCTTCGTGTCCCTTTGCAATTCCTGATTCCTGGTAGGACCAGAAACTAAAGGACTGAGAGCTGAACTGAAGCCCAGGTTGCTTTTACAAATCCAATCGTCTAAAATTAACGTAGCAGTTCTCATAAGGAAATCTAATCCTCTGTTCCACTACAAAGCTGAACTTCTATATTTACCTGTATGTAGCCTTGACTCACATTAGTCATGTGAGCAATTTTTAACTGTGTAGTGATTACTGTCAAGGTGATAGCCATGATCCAAAAGGCTTATCAGGAAGGTTTGGTTTTAGGCACCTCTTTAAATAGTTTTCATCATTTCCTCTGAGACCTTAAAATTTAGTAATCTCTGTATTGAAGAAAATTCTTCATTCTCACATCTCACAAGGTTTAGGTGGACAACCTGTGCTCCAAGCAGAACATACTGACAATCAGTGACTGTGAAGACATATTACAACACAAACACAAAAGAAAGAAAAACAGCTCCTTTTTTTCCCCNCTTCCACTAGCAGAACTGATTTCCAATTTTATCCTACAAATTGCCTTTCAACCACTACCTTGGCCCACTAGGATTTCTTCTGTGGCCTGCTATTACATGTTTTTAACTCTACTCCCTGTGTTCTCTGTTCAGGATTTCTGGCATACTTCACAAGCATAGCCAAATGGATAATGAATTCTGTATTTCATAAATACAGAAAGCAAACATTTTGTGCATGCAGATATGTAGCATTTGTACACAGACGTATTTTTACATCTCTATTTTGTCATTCAGAATCTTACTCATTTGCTCATCTTTTGAGGCATAGAAAAACTGGCAGCTGACTTGGGAATCCTGACTTGAGATGTAGTTAAAAGATCTGTCAGGAGGTCATTAGAGACTGAAATGTGAAGATGTGCTTCACTGCACAGCTAAAACACTTCAAAGATGAGAGAGAGTTAATCAGGAAATAATTGTTCTAATACAGAACTATAGATGGAAAAGGCAATTATGAGTGTCTAGCCTTACTTTCTGCATTCTACAGGGTATTGTTTTTCATCCGGTCATTCCCTTATTCAGCCCAGTATATTTGTCTAAAAAGATTGTGTTAGGCTTAAGCAATCCTGTAGGAAAGTCTTATGTCTTGATCTGAGGATATCAAAGACGTATAGACATTTCTAGTGCTTAATTTCTCCATTCCTCTTGATTTTAAAATAGCTATCTTTTTTACTATTTAAATGCATCTCTCTTGAACTTCAGCGTAATTACTCAGTGTTTTTATATGGAAGATACTATTGCACTGAAACCATATCACTTCTCAATCTTCTTTTGGTTATTCTAAGCTAATTGAAAATTCTCTAGAGATTTTTTTTCCAGCTTTCAAATAACTTGTGTGGTTCTTCTAGCACCCACCATGATTTCCAGCCACTTCTCTAACATACAGACACCAGAGCCACACATTTTATACCTCTTTCAGCCAAACACTGTTCTGAAGTAAGCTGAGTGGTCTTATCTAGTTCATTCCTCTTTTCCATTGTATAACCAAGTGTCATACACAAGTTTTTATAACATCATCACACTAGGAACTTATATTTGGCTACTTGCTCGCTCTATTCAGAAATCATTTCCAGAATTCCATTTTCTAAGATAGGCTCACATGTTTTGTAAGTACAGTCCCCATATCTTGTTCATGGGTGTATAACTTTTTACTTCATCTATCTAAAATCATACATCAAAATCTCCCATATCTGAGAAAGTTTCCCCATTGAAAAGTGCTTCATAAGATCTGTCAGTTATTAATACGTGATTCTTTCATTATGTGCCTGAGTAAAAAGTCACTCTCCATCTTTTTTATAAGCCCCCTTTAAGTACTGAAAGGATGCAATGAGGTCTCCCCAGAGCCTTCTCCTCTCCAGGCGGAACATCCCCAGCTCTCTCAGCCCTCTGATCATCTTCATGGCCCTTCTCTAAAGCCCCTCTAACAGGTCCTGGATGCAGTACTCCAGGTGGGGCCTCACAAGGGCAGAGTATTAGTCCTACTGAATTAACCTACTGTGAAGCTATCGGCAGAATAAGGATGCTTTCCAGAATCTGAACTTCAATCATAAATAATGATGGTCCCTAAATACAAATGGACTATCCTGGGGGTAAGATGAAAAACAGTTTTATTTTTAAGATGTCATACAACTGTTTTTTCCTGCAGTATAGTGACATTTAAAACCATTTAGGTCTTCCTTTTGCCATAGTAAACAAACCATTTAGCAGGGCTTGGGGATATTGTTTCTTTAGTATTCATAATTACAGGAGTGCATAAAACTACTTGAATTTCCAGTAGCACCAATACACAGCAACTGAAAATGCTCAACACTGAAGCGAAAAACAGCATTTACCCAAGGAGGAAACACCAGCACATGGCACAGAGGTCATTCCTAAGCATTGGTGGGTGTCCTTCCGAGTAGTGGAACGTGGGAACTGAAACTGTCCTCTACTGTTACTCTGATTTTCCCAGTTTCTCACTTCTCCAGATTTGTCTGGAGATACATTTGGTCACAGGTTCATTTGTAAATGTAAGTGAAGTTGTATTCATTCTTACAGAAAAGTCCATTATGGAATATGAACACTTTTTGAATGTATATCTAAATGAGTATCAGAGGGATTACCTGGAATCATGAAAGAGTTTTAGGTGTAAATTAAAAGAATAACTCCTGGGTCTACGTATGACAGGGAGCAGGGGCTGTGGGCAGCTCTGCCTTGCCTTCACTGCCCCCCCTATCTCTCCCTGCTGGGTGCCCAGGAGCCCCATGCCAGCTCCAGCCTCATTGGCAGCCCAGCCCTGGCCCCAGTGGGACGCGCACCCACACTGGTGTCTCATCTAGCCCCAGCCCTAGTCCTAGTCCATCTCCTCGCTGCACCCAGGGCTGCTGATGGGCCCCAGCTCTACCCACCAGGCTCAAGGGCTGGAGGGTGAGGGCAGGCCCTGCCTGCACCCAGGTCACTCCCTGCTCCTGGAGCCCACCTCAGGGCAGTCCCCATGCTGCCATGGTCCCTGTCAGTGTAATCCTCTAGTGACATACTGTCACTGTCCTATGTACTTAACAAGTTGCACATGATAAGTAAGTACAAAATGGTTTGTAGTACAATCAAATGTAGTTTAGTGAACAAAATAATCTTTCTGCAGCCTTCATTAAAAAAAAAAAAACATATTCTACTGATTTTCAATAAATATTTTGGAATAAGATAAAGAAACACAAACACAATACTCTTTATATTCAGTTAGTTACAACTCCCTTTTTTGTAATTCTCAGTGTGCTGCTTTTAAATTAATTGAAAGAATATGAGATTCCTTCTGTAGGAAAAGTTATACTTCTAAATGCCTGTGGATTGCAACTAAACTCAACTACACACAATGTAGTTTAATGCACACAGCAGGTACATCAAATTACTCAATAGACCTTATCTTTTGTCATTGGAATGGGGCCCATTACTGTGGGTAGCAGTAATATGGTGAGGTAACATTCACAATCAAAAGCACTCTAGAAACACAGGTGAAAACAAGTGGTGTATATTCTGCAGTTGCAGCAACCAAGGACTATGCAGATACTCTGCAGTTTCAATACAACATAGTTACAGTGAACAGACCAGTGAAGAGTTTTATCTGTTATCATTTGCAGGAGAACAACTACAATCCAAGATTTTGGTCAAGCATCTGCAAATATAGTCTTTTGAAAACACCTCATGTTAAATGTGCCTTGTTTAAATGGACTCACTACATAGATTTTTATGAAAAAAATCTCTATGGTACTGACCCAATGTCCCTTAAATTCTGTTTTAACAGACTCTATTCACTAATTTAAGAAGATGTTTTTCCTACACTGCTTCTACACATATGTTTATTTTCTCTTTTAATCTGTAACTTCTATATTGTTTTCCAAATGCACACATGGCTCTACCTACTTTTTTCCTGTTAGGAACTTCCACAAATGTCATTTCTGATTTCGGGCTCAAGAATCTTTTTAATATTTTATCCAGAACTAGACTGTTCTTACTGGCTATCTTCCTCTATAGTTAGGAAATAATAGTTTACTTGATTTATCTCTGAATAAATCAGTTTTATACTATTAATCCTGAAATTTATATTCAAGAAAGGGAAAAATCTTTTTGGAGAGGTAGGAAAAAAAATGGAGATGCTCCTGAATGATCCGGTTCACATTAGGCACTGAACTATTTCTGCCATATCCCAGATTTAGGAAAGCACTAAGATACTGATGTGGTTTTGCATCTCCATTGCTCATGCCGTCTCTTTGAGAAAAGCAGCTAAAAATTTCACTCAAGAACATAGATCTTTCCTGAACAGAATAGAAAGTGCTGTGAATAAAAAATATTTGTGATAGAAATGGACTGAGTGCCTAAAGCATGAAAGGAACGTTTGATCTATACTTTTCACAGCACAAGAACAAAGGCTGAAATCTTACCCCACTGAAATCAATGGCAAAACTCCCATTTTACTTTAATAGACAGGTTTTTACCTGAAAGACCTGCAAGGAGGGAAGAATGATGTGTTTAGGTTCTTTTTTGGACACTGTAAAAATACAGCCAGCAATTTCCCAGCAACATTTTTCATGTAATTCTTTGCTGCAGGGCTAGAATTTGGCTGAATCTGAGAACAGGAATTTGTTCAGTTTGTAGTTGAATGGGAGGTGTTTGGCTTCATGTGTTTTAATGACAAAGTATTCAGACTCATCTCCATCCCGGGGAACTTCACCACTTATTCATGTGTTAATCACAAGCTCTTAGAGGTAGAAACACTGTGTTTCTGACTCATATCTGACAGCTGTATTCCAATAGATTTCTCTATTCCCTCTTCAGCTTCAAGCTGTTACAGTGCTCCATGCCTTTAGCTCCAAGAGCTTCATCTCTATCTACATGAAGGAAGTTGATGAGTATATCAGTTGGTCTTTTCCTGTTCCAGGACCAGGAAGGATATAGAAACAGTTCTTGAAATCTTTTGTTTTCATTAGCTAGTGTAGCTCCACAGTGTGTGTTATCCATGATGCACTGTTACAGCCACACAAGGAATATGGTGGCTTCCAGGACACTGGGCCCACTGAACCATCACCTAGGGAAAGCTCAAAGCTGGTTAGATGTTTCAGATCAATCATAACTAAACAATAAACATAAAATACAGTACATGAATGATGAGCTGCTGGAAACAGGACAGCTGTAAAGAAAATGTACCTGGTCAAAAAGTTCTCAGTTATGCAGCCACACTAGAACATTAAGCCATTTTCCCTTGTCTCTCGTTCTTTTCTATTCCTCCTACACAAATGGCAAAATAAAGCCAGGACAACTATCAACATGCTTGTTGTTTGATACCTTAGTTTCTTAGCATTAACTACCTAAATCATACTTTTATAAGAAGATCAGTAATTTAGCTACTATGGAATTCTATCCTAGAAAGGAGAGACCAGACAGACACTATTAAAAAGCAACACCTTTCACCCTTTGAGGTATATAAGCATGACTGAGGGGGATGTATGGGAACTGGCATCATCTATAAACATTTCTCCTCTTCTGTTTCAGAAGAATTTCCTCCATGTCTGTAACACACAGAGAATGCTTTCACTTTATCATTTGTCCTTACAGCTTATCTTCATATTTCATGTTCTATATTTGATATTTTGTCTTCCTAATACCTTTCTTTGAATGACACAGTAGTCAGATATCTTTCTTTATAAAGATTTATCTTCCTTTATCTGCTTGATTGAACTTTTTCATCTACTTACTAGCCATTAGAAGATTTATCTTTTTGTTCATTTAATGAACAGAAATGACAAACAGAATTTTAAGTTGCTGTGTTATTCATTACATCTTGAGAAGTGAAAATAGAGGCTTTAACATAAAAGAACAACTTGACAATGGAATAAACAATTTATACTTTTGACATTTCTTTGGTAATTATTCAAATTAATTTACTTGTTCTTTTAATTGGATTCATTCAGGGTCATTCTTTTTCTTTTATGGAGAACAAAGGATATTTGTTGAGTGGTTATTTATTAATGCAATGCACCATAAATGCATGCATACTAAAAGGAAAAAATGGCATTGAACTAGCACTGTGTACTGTTTTATTAGTAAAATCCATCTGGATTAGATACATTTGAAAGTTCTATGTTTAATACTTGCATATCATCATTTCTGCAAGTAATTGAGAAGTTAAAATAAAAATGTTCCAATTTACTGAAATGCACAATAAAAATAAATAAATCTAAGTGAAAAATACACCTGAATTCTATAGTAAACTGTCTTGTTTTGTGAAGTCAATAAGCTGTTCTGATTACAGTGTTTCCTAGTGTATTGATACATGTTGTTGCTATACCTTCTAGATCTTCATGTTATTTTGTACTACAGAAACATAAGAAGAGTAGGACTGTGCTTCAGCTGTCTGTTGTCATACCCTAAAGCCTAAAGCTAGAGCTTAAAAGAACAGTACTTGCATTTTAATTTTCGGAACTAATGTGACCCCATCTTTTCTTCTGGAAAGCTGATTTTGGGGGGCAGTCTGCAGCATATAGCTGCACAGGACAGTAAGGGGCAGGCCACATTTTACAGAAGAAGGCTAAAAGCTGCCACTGTTGATATTTTACTTTTAGATCCTGAGACCTGAATTGTACAATCTCATAAAATGTATGTGGTAAATGTATCTGGTCTATGTCAACTGAGGAAGTAAATCAATGAAGGGAAACATTGAGTCAAATCCATTTTGCTACAAATAAACTGGCAAAATATGCTACTAAACAACCATTTTTTTAGGTGCGGATGAAAAATAAGAGAGAAACGCATATCTACATGAAGCATTGATTTGTCCCATAATGTATTAGTGGTATTGCTCTCCTGCTCATCCAAATGTCTTCACTCCTTTTCTGTGAAATGCAGGGGAGTGGAAAGGATGAGGAAAAACTTCATGTCTAGCTTGCTTTTGTCCCACAGTTAGTGGAGCATGGGTGGGGACATGGAGGCTTTCAGATACTCCCAGAGGCCCTTCTTCTTCCTGATTAGGGACAACCTGAGATGATTTTTTCATCAATCCCAACATGAGAAACAGACTAGCAAATAGAGAAAACTTTATCTGGGAAGTGCACATCAGGAGACTGGGACTATGCACCTAGTTATTTGTTGTTGTGGATACCTCAGCTAAGACCTCTGTGCCTCAACCAACTTACCTACAAAAGGAAAAATACTATTGTCTTTTATATTTATACACGAATATATGGTTCTCATGTGATACAAGTACTTGAGTGCAAACATTCTCCTATGTGAGGCATTGACACTCAGGGCAATTTCTTTAACTCTGCACAGTGAAAATTGATAATGGTGTTCAAGATAATTAACCTTCCCTTCCTCAAATACTGCTGTTGGTCTTGTGTGGAAGAACATTCATAAAAGCTGTAATCCAAGACATCCTTTCTGGTTTTCATTGCCTTTTTAATTAACCATTATTTCAGTTTCTAAATATTTTATTAGGAAACAAAAATGAAAAATAGAAAAAAAAAAAACTTTCTTTTTAAAACTACTTTCAGATCAAAAATACGATCAGAGATGGCTATTTAGCTATGAGGTTATCTCCAGGCTGCCAGTATGAAAGAATATTTTTCAGTGTTCCAAGTCCAGATTCATCTCCCCTGAATTAGTCCAGCCAAAAGGCAGTTAGATGGTTCCCAAAATTAGCCAGCTGCCTTTCAGTTGCAAAGAAACACCCTAAGGCCAGATAAACCATTTCCCCTTTATGTCCCATAGGCAGTACTTTGGATGGTAGGCACTCATCCTGAATAATCTGTGTCCCTTTTATCTTGACCTGGACAGATGAATAGCCTGAAGCTTGCAAGATGATCTTAGCCAGGCCCACAAGAT
>VXAA01001522.1:131577-181426 GCA_013399115.1 Anseranas semipalmata | reverse complement strand
CCCCCCCATGTATGATTCTGCACAACACTTCAAATATCTATCACAGCTATCACAGTTCTATGTTACAGGGAGAGTGGCTTGATTATTGTCTAATACGAGGAATAGAAAACAATTGATCACTTAAGTAGGGACAGTAAGGTATAGCCCCTAGTAAGCTATTTCCCAGATTTAGGTGACAATGTTCCTAAACACACTTCTTTCCTGATAACTTCTTTTCACTCCTGACTCTGCATCCAGAGGTAACAGTCCCACATTGGACAATAGGAACATTATACAATTAAATGGTAATCTTATGTGTTCACTAGATGAGAAACTTAATGAACAGAGAGTTCTCCAGAAAGAGCAAAGCTATGGAGAGGCTAGAAGATCAGCATGACCCCAGAGCTTCATGGGTTTTGAGACAACAACCACATGCTCTACCCCAAGCTGCCTGTTTATACCTGAGACATCAATAAGTCCGAGTCTAGGGAACTCTCTGCAACTTTGCAGTCAATGTCATGAAATGTCCCACTTCCCACAGCTATGAGCAAGACAACTCATTTCTTACCATCTTTCAACTGCTTTTGAGTACCTAGCTAAATCCAGCTATGGTAATGGTGAACATCTTATCCTGTGGGAGGGGGACACATGGTAATGACCAGGGTAATCATACTGAGATCAAATTAGAAAAAGTACTTCCCAGCAGAACACAGTAAATACACTCAAATCAATAATGATTCAAAATGTCATTATGTAGGATAATGTATACTTTCCTAATTTCTGGGAAAGCCATCTGTTCCTCATCCCTTCTGGCAACACAGTCTACCTGACAGAATAAGGTGGGTGAGATCTCTGGGAATCCCAACTGGTGAAGGCCAAACGCAGCTAACAGTTCACTCCACTCTGGGATGGATGAAGCACAGTTCTACAATACTGATGAGAGTTTTCTCCTGTTCTCATGCTTGTTTGCCTGACCTCTCCACAGCTGACCATTCTTCCAATGAAGAGAAAGCAAACTGAGTTCCCAGTCTTTCTTACCAACCTTGTTCTTTTTTCTTTATGACCATCTACTTGCTCTAAAACAGATCTCTCTGTAAAGTTATTAGAAGGTAACTCTTCCACTTATTTTTCCTCACTTCCCCTCACAGCATTTTGGAAAATTTGCCTAAACCACATCAATTCTTGAAACCATTATTGGGAGATAGCTGAAACACCTTTACTACTGTTTGAAGCAGGCTTTGAAAAAAGTCTCTCCACTCTTTCCATTAGCCCACTTTGTGTTTTTTTATCACTCCCTCACAATCTGAACCCAGATGACTTGAGAGACTTGCCAGTCAGCAAGTGAAGTAGAAAACTTCTGGAAATTCAGAAGGCTTGTGTAGATCTATGAAGAGATTGACATAAGGGATGGTTCTTACAATGGTTCCAACATATATTCAGATGCAAGTTCTACAGCCATGCTACGTACTACAGGGGCTGTAAGGGTCGAATGCTTGGTATGGAATATTTCTATTGAAAATTTTGGGTGAACTGAAGGTAAACAAGAACCTTGCAAGAGAGAAATACAGATCTGAAAAACAGAAAGTGTAATTAAAATGTGACTAGCTTCTCAGAAGTCTGCTGTGAGTATAAGACAAAAATTAGTGACCTTAAGAATGAATATATAAAGTCTTGGCTATTGGGAAAATAGAATCATAGAATCACTTAGGTTGGAAAAGACCTCTAAGATCATCAGATCCAACTGTTAACCTAGCACTGCCAAGTCTACCACTAAACCAAGCACCACAGCTACACATCTTTTGAATACCTCCAGGGATGCTGACTCAACCACTTCCCTGAGCAGCCTGTTCCAATGCCTCATGACCCTTTCAGTGAAGAATTTTTTCCTAATATCTAACCTAAACCTCCCCTGGCACAACTTGAGGCCATTTCCTCTTGTCCTATTGCTTGTTGCTTGGGAGAAGAGACAACCCCCCACCCCACTACAACCTCCTTTGAGGTAGCTGTAGAGAGCAATAAGGGCTCCCCTGAGCCTCCTTTTCTCCAAGGCTAAACAGCTCCCTCAGCCACTCCTCATAAGACTTGTTCTCTAGACGAGACTCCTCATAAGACTTGTTCTCTCAACAAAGCTTCATCAGCTTCGTTGCCCTTCTTTGGACTTGCTCCAGCACCTTGATGTCCTTCCTGTAGTAAGGGGCCGATGACCAAACACACTATTTCAGGTATGGTCTCACCAGAGCCGAGTATAGAGGGAATGTTTTGGTGGAACCTCCTAGTTTTGGGGGAACCTCCTAGTTCCAAAAAAAATTGTTTTGACATGGAACAATTGTACTTCACGGTACAATATTACAACATGGTAAATATTGACACAGGTATTTCTTATAACAGCAGACATTGTCTAACTGCTGGCAGGATGCTCACTACAAGCAATATGGATTCTTCATCAGCTTTCATATAAACAGTGTTCCATAGAATCAAAAGGATTTTTGGAAAGGCCAAAAACTCTTTGAAATGTCAATATGTACCCATGAAGATTAGGAAGAAATCAAAAAGAAAATGTGTCCAGGAGGAGGTTAATGAGCTGCAACAAGTGTAATGAGTATTTAGTTTTGATTTCTTTGATCATTGCTCAAAGTTTAAGAAGTAATGATGAAAAAGATGAGGTAATACCATCTTTTTTTTTTTTAAATGAAGCCTCATGAGCCTTGAGCTATGAAAAGAGATGCATATCTCTCTGAAGATATACCAAAAACAGACTGAAAAAAACAAACAAACGTACATCCCGTTTTCCCAAAGAAGTATATGAGTTACCTTAAGAGCCTTGCTTCCATCTTTCTTTAAACATGATCCACTAAGTCTAGGTTAGGCCTTGGCTAGGCCCATTTCAAGAAGCTTTCATCCCGTTGCCAAGAAAAAATATTGCTCTTGAGAGAAGAAGGTACACTTAACACTCTTGAAAGCAGAGGATGTGAAGAGAAGAGGTGCCTAAGCACATCTCAGAAATCCCAAAAGATCAAGGGTACCAACAAAGCCCCCGCTACCTCTCCAGGTATGTTAAAGTCCAGGGCCTGCCTACACTCACCACTCACTAGCTTTACTATACCTCATCACAACCACATGGCATAATCATGGTAGCCAGTAACAAGCATGATCACTATTGCTTTGCTATCATATCCAGAAATCACTTTTGAGAGCGGAACCATCAGTGACAAAGGACACCTGCAGCCTCAAAAAGATAGAGATTGATTTCTTTCATAACTCACTGGCCACAAAAATACGAGTTTGTCCACTTTTCCTCATGTTTTTTACTGTGATCAAATGGTGCGGCAGGAATGTCAACCTCTTGGAGGATAAAATAGGATTTGTCAACTAAAGGATTTGGGCTTACTCTGAATGTTAGATGAGCACTACTTCAACTTAATTCCTGCACCATACACCTCAAGATCAATTAAGTGGAAAAAAATGACATTGCACTTCAGAAAAAAAAGATATGGCCTTCTTATGATGAGATTAGTGAAAGAGACAAATGGACAGAAAAGAATATCTGTAAGAACCATAAAACTTGCACCGCATGTCACATTGCAGTGGCCAAAATTTTTTCATAGCCTTGAACTCTGAACAGCAAAACACCACCATGACACAGCATGACCTGTGAGACTATATCAAGATTAAATAAAATCTGAGGCTAAAGTACATAAATAAATAAATACAAAAATTTATTTTCCTCTTTTGTAGATGAAGGTGGTTTAAGTGGTTAAGTTACATACTGTACTTTCAAATGAATGGGAGCAGAAAGAACTACTGTAACTATTTATAATCTTAATTTTATGTTTTAAAAGTTTATTAATTTTTATTTTCTGTTTATTCATTATTTTAAAACTGCATAATCAGTGCATCTATGTTTCTGCCACAGAAAATAAAAAAATCATTACTATAACTTCTCTGAGCTACATGCTTAGAATGAAGCACATATTAATATGCATATATTAATTAGCATATGCATATTGAATGTGAGTCTGGCTACCTCAATCTTGCAGCCATTTTCTATGCAAAGAACTACTCCTTAGGAGATGGCTGGAAGCTGAATTTGTAAAAACAGTCTGTAAGGAAGATTTTTAAAACCTGTTATTAATCCATTATATTTTTAAAAGTAATTATTCTGCTTTTTTTTTTTTTTTTCTGTATGCCTATGCATCAGTATTTATAGAAAGCTGAATGCTACAAGAGAAGCTGCTTTCCAGTTTTATGGTACATTGCTCCTCTTATGAGTCTCTGCCCACAGTGTTTCCCATTAAAAAGCTCCAACTCTACTGGAAAATTTAGAAGGTGAGCACCCATTCCAATTTTGCTGCCTGCTGTATCAAGTACAGTAATTTAATTGCTTTAAGTAACTGTTTAACAGATGCACCAAAATTATGAAGCTACAGTATACCCTCCATACATAAAGGCACTTTAAGCAAACACCCATATTATATTGGTTATCATACACCCAGAAGTAAACGGACTGTATTTGTATTTGCAAGATCTCCACACTAGAATACACATTTTGCCATTATCCTAAATGCCATTATCCTACTACAAAATCTGGACATCATTCAACTTTTTAGAACGCTAATAATTGTAACTTTTTTCAGTTCAAATTATTTTTCCACTCTGGTGTCCAGTATAAATTTAATTGCTTTGTTTTACTATTAAACAGGAGTTACAATCAAAGAAATATCACTTTTAGCTTATGGAACCGAAATGAACCAAAGTGGTAAGTTTGCTGTGTGACAATAAATGCTTTCAGAGTTCTTATATGTATAATATTCAGTATGAAATCAATAGTATATAATCAATCTAATACTTCCTCACTTTTAACTGTTAAAAAAATATGTGCTGTATATCTTATCTTGACTGTCTTTTGACACTGATATGTATCATTATAGCATGAGGGACTAGACTTCGTTTGTTTGCTGTGGCAGACCAATATCCAGTAATGAAGGTATAGCTGAGTGATACTTCTGAAAAATAGGTGCCTGAATCCCACCTTACTGCTAGTGCAAGAGCAGAGCTAGGTACCCAGAAGAAATAAGAATATATGGCACAAAATCTTTCACATGAAAGAGATGGCAATTGTAAAAAAGTTCTAGTCAGTGAATATTAGTATCACTATCATGGTTAAAATGCTACTTCTTTACAAGATAGTGCATATTTTGGGAACTTTTTGTTGGTAGTTATGATCTAATCTAAGTAGTCCTAGAATTAATATAATGAGCCTTGACAATTTAAAAACATTCAGATGAGGAAAATATACAGAGCAAAACCTTCCTGGTGTAATATTCCACTGAAGTAAATGCATGTACATCAATTTTTACCACTGGAGATATGACCCTCTGTTATCATCAAGGTGCTACAGCTTAACCAGCACTTAGTAGGACCCTGCCTTTCACACCTCTAAGCAGACATCTCTTTCAGATTGTATCACCATATGAATGGAGCTGTGAAAAGATTGACACATAATTAAAGTGACTATTTTAGCCTTCTGAGAGTCTCCTAGAAAGCTAAGCAAAATACTATAGGCCATTGCAATATTTTCATTTTCAAAACAAAACCATCATTTGTGTAACAAAGCACAGTTTGCATGCATCACAACAGCAGAGAGAAGCAATTGTCAAAGGGTGAACGCTATCTGCTCGGAAACATTTTTCCGTGGCAAGTATTTCCTAGGTGATCAACAGTGCTTTTGTTGCAAAACAGAACAAAATAAAAATGCCAAAGGATTGATTAGATTTCCAAAGTAAGCTTCTTGAAGAATGTTAGAAGGGGGGAGGGCAGAGAAGATAAAAGGAGAACATTTAACAAAATTACAGGAGGATGTTAAAAATTGGAAAAAGGGCCTTAGTAGCAATACCAGATTGCACTCTCCTCTTCAGTATAAGATCTGAGAGCAAGAGGAAGAAGGGCAGTTATCACTGTTTCCAGGTACTGAGGATGCAGTCATGGCTTAAATATTCAGATCTTATAGAAGTACTTAGCTCTTAGTCACTCACACATCACAATTCATCTGTTATTCATCATTTAGTCTCCAGAAGCCAAACAGTTAGTAGATGATTTATCTAGAGCGACTTGGATCTGGCTGACTAAATCCTAAAATCACTCCATTTGAAATTATACATCTTTATTCTGAAAGCATCCCTGTTGTCACTCACTAACATAGTCATCTGTTTTTCAGAAAGTCTGAGTGATATATAAGAACCACTTTGCAGAAGGTGGACAACTCAGTTGCTTTAAGGTTTTTAAATAAAATTAAAAGATATCTTGTTCCCTACAAACCAAACTTTGAATAGTTCAAAATACAAACACATAAGGACTGGCACTGTCATGGATACAACAGCTGGCTCCAATTGCTCTCACCAGCCTGTAAATATCTTCCCCTGTGATCGTCCTTTGCAACCCTTCCCCACCTCTTCCTCATCCTTGGGCTGCCCTGGTCACAGGAGCACAGCCTGACCATTAACTCTATGTTTCCCTGCAGGAAGGGGGTACCTAAAGCCTGGGGACAAGAACTCACCGTGGGTTTTATCAGGGGGTCACTGCCACCACCACCGTCACCCAGCTGCTTTGGCACATATATCCCTGCACTGCTGGCTGAAAAAACAGGGGAGCTGTTGCCCAGCTGCAGGTTTGCCATTATCTTCACTGCTGCTCAGAGCCCTGCAACAACTCCCCACGCCCCAGGGCCTGTGACTGAGGTTCATAATCCCAATACAGCCACGCCAAGTATGTCATTCCCAAATCACGGCCCCAGCCCTACCACCTCACTACCTCCGTGTTGAGTTCCCTGCAGCCCTGGACCATGGCTCTGCCCTAGCCATGCAGCCCCTTCAGCAACACTCCCAGCTGCATAGTGTTACTTTTGCCAGCCCCTTCAAGAAAAAGGGAAGGGAAACACCTTCACCCACAGGGCCACCATATCGACTGGCTCTCAAGAAAAGAGGTGCCCTTTGGGTGCACTGGTGCCTTGTTGCACCATAATCAGCAGCCCTCAGGGAGCACCTAGCACATCGGTTCATTTACCTCTCCACTGCTCCTGCAGGGTGCTTATGCATCTTATCAAAAAGAAGGATCAGGGAGGGGGAGAGAGGCTGCAAAAGATAGCACATAGAAAGAAAGTTACAGGGCAGTCAGGAAAACCAGTGTTTGCTGGTACACAGACCTTGACAAGAATATTTCTATAAAATATACTTTAATAATTTAGAACTAAAATCTTCCAGTAGGGTGGTTGGGTATGCATATGTTTTTCTCCACTGAAACCTGTGCTGCATGCCAACTACAAAGATTCAATGATTTATCATTATGCATTAACTGTAGAATTTTACTCTATAGTTTCTTGCTATAAGACAGATGGAAAGCAAGATTATTTCCTTATATGCAAAGAATACTGTAGCTGGTATTTATCTCTTAGCTGGTATATATCTTTTATGTGCTTTTTCACCTATTTGTTGACTTCTGCTGTAAGCATAGTTTTAAAGCCCAATGGGAAAAAGATCACCTTTTCATCTTCCTTGTTTGAACTTTGTCTACAGAACTATGCTTTGATAGCTGAGGCCTTGATATATTTGCTGGTATTTACTATTTTTTAAAAGAAACATCACAGAAAGGATAAAAGATGAGAGCTCAAACTATTGTGTGATGCACTAATGAAAGATACCACCTCCATTGCACACTAAACTGTGAGTTGGCATCTTTCAAGCTACGCACTGAAGTACTGGAATATGTCTTCAAGTTTATTCTAAAAAACAAACTGTCCTGAATTTATTGTACAGGTAAGCTGTCAGCAAGTTAACTTTGGGTACTGAAAACTCAAAGATATATTTTCTGATATATGCAGTAAACCAAGTGTGTCTGGACTGTTTGAATAAAAACAGCAAGAAAACACAAGGAACCTACGCTATCTCATCATTCTCATTCACAAAACTTGTGTGTTACCCACTCAGTCTAACATCCTCAAGGTGCACTGCCACTGTCAGAGCAATCCAACAGCCACAGGAACCGCCATGGACAGAGTGACTGTCCCTCCTGCTTCTTCATCTTCGATGGCAGCGGCACCTTTTGTGCGGCCATGCAATGAGCTGAGCTAGGGTGAAGGAGCCCAAAAACTCCCCCAGAGCAAACCAACTAATCATCCCGCCAGGCAACAAGAAAACCAGCACTGGGACAGGGGAGGCAGCAGCAATAAAGCAACTGAAGGCAGCAGGTAAGACCTCCCCTTTTGGTGGGCATCTATTCTCACCTGGTAGATGTATGGGCAACACACTTTCACAGTGAGAAGAGGGAATACCACAGAATGAGTTGTTGTGGTGAGGAAAGATTTAAATTATGTATAAATGGGAGAAAGCATCTCCAGATTTAGACCAAAAGGGGGACCAGATGCTCAAGTGATATATGTCAACATAGCTCTTTTCAAAGAAGTGAAGGGCTCCATACTATTCATACTAACTAGAGGTTCAGGTTAAATTTCCACTGCTCTGATCCACCAGCCTAATCCAGACAAGGCATACATTTCAGAAGTGTTTATAAGTAAATTGAAATAAATCGCTGATTATCAATTTGTGCATATCTAGCAGATGGCTATATAACTTTTCTTAATCTGAATGTATCATTTTTTTTTTTTTTTTTTCTATAATGATTGCTTTTTTAAATCTGTAAAATATTTGGAACAAGAGTATTTTTATGATCTGGATAAGCAGAATGCTACATATACTTTGGCATTTTAAACATTTTTGAATCAGCAACTCTGATGTGAACAATAAAAATGCATTAGAAATATTAACCTCTTCTGTATACTGAATGTCTCCCAAATACACATAGCATTGCTGATTTTGGACTCTGTAAAACTGAGGAAGTTAAATAGGTCATCAAATGCGGTTATTTTCTTAGTCCTGCAACACAACAATACTTTGTCCTCAAAAGAATTGATCAAAGTAGAAAATTACCAAATCAGAGATAATAGACTCCAGAGACTACGATATGAATTAATAATACTTGATGTATCAAGTGTTTGAGAGATGGTCTAATTTTATACAAACAATTCTTAGTACTGCTTTAAATAAATAGACACATAGAAGATTGATATAAGATAAAATTAAAATATTAATTTTAAAAAATGCAAAACATTATTTATAAACTTTTCTAAACTTTAGTCAACAGTAATTATGAGCATCTGACATAAATTATGCATGCAACATCATACAGGAAAGTTAATTTGAAATTGCAATATATAAAAGTGCATCTAGAAATAGCACGAAAGAGCATCTCTGAGGGAATAAACTTTATACCTCAGCTTGCCTTCTGGTTAGGAGCCAAAAGTCATATGTTGGAAGAATAATTCAATTTCATTGTCTAAGAACTAGTGCTACTTAGTCAGCTTTCTCTGATTAGGTAAAAGAGAAAACCCAACAGAATATAACAGTTATATTCAGTAGTAATGAATATAAATTGAAACTCAGCTAAGTGTTTAGCTTAGTGGTTAAACTAAAGTAGAACAGTGGAGTAGAAGAACCTTCTGGAGTAGAAGAGAGAGATAAAGCACTGTTTTTTGTTTGTCGTGGTTTTGTTTGTTTGTTTTTGTCATGAAGGAAAGAGAGGACTATGTGGAACTAAAGTTCAGAAAATTTGTCAAAGTGAATACTTTTTCCAGAAGCAGAATAAGCTGCACAACTGAACACCATAAGATATTAGAGAAGATGAGTTCCGTAGTATTAAGAAAAGGCTGCAACAATAAGAACAGGATGTTCTCTTTGTGCTTTCTATGGTGCAGTGAGCAACAGATATCCTCAAAGGCTGATCTTTTAAGGCTAACTTCCACAATCCCTCTATGCTGTAGAAAAATCCCTAAAGAATTAGATAGGGACTGATAGTCTTTGTATTGAATTTCCATGATGACAATGGAATTTCATTTTTTTCTTGAAAAGGATGATTCATTTAAGGACTTTGCAGAAACGGGTTTATGAATTTTCCATGGACAATGACCATGCAATGCATTATACACAAGAAAAAGCTTGTTGGTATTCTGAGTCGTACAGAGCAATTTTTTATTTTTACCCATAATACTGTTTTCAGGATGGCTTTTTCACCTTTCATCATGAAGGATAATTGACTTTCTGGACAGGAAAGAAATACAAAACTCATTCAACATTTAACACCAAATATCATATAAGCCTTAGGAAAAAAAGACAGATACATGCTAATTCAAGGCAGAGTAGCATTTCAGTGCAGGGGACAGTAGAACAACTTTGGAGACACCTATACAAATTTTACAAGACAGTCAGGGTAGGCCCAAGACATAGGATGTGAAGTCTCTAGCAAACAATAGCTCAAAGAGGCTGAGCTCTGCCCGCTAGTCAGTTTTATTAGCTCTCCTGGCAACAACAGCTAGCAAAGACATAATATTTACAGAACATCATCTCCTTTGAATGGATACAAGCATAACTCTGGCAAAGACACAGCAGCTATACAAAGATTAATAGTTGTTAAGGGGAGAAAGAGAGATGTCTATACAGTGAATAAAAATTAAACAAGAGTATGGAAAATAAAATATGATATTAAACAGAGCATCAAAATCTGATAAACTGATGAGGAAGATTAAACTATGAGTAAAGAATGAGGAAAACACAAGCTGAAAAGATACTTAGAACATATGGAAATGCTAAAAGGTTAAAGATTTGAAACACGTAACGTTCCCATAAAATGTAGTATGTCTATATGCTGTCATGAGGAGAGAGGATTCACCTTTTTTTTTTTTGTTAACATGGGGTGAAAGACTAGAATGAGCTTAGTATGGAAAGGACAGATATTGAAACTGAAAAAATACTGCAGCTTGAAACTTCTGTGTTCATAACAGCTTCGATGATTCTTTTAAAGTTATTCCAGGAAGTCAAAGTTGTGCCCCATGAAACAGCATCCCAGTGGGTGTTTTACTCTCTGCATCACCTATGTGAATTGCAGACAGCTGTGCTGAAGGAAAACAGACTGCACAACAACAACAGACTTCATGGAAGGCAAAGAGCTGAACAAGGTAAGACATTTATGAATGCAGGTTTTTTATCACTAAGTGACATTTCTCTAGTGAGGGTAGTATATACTTTCTGAGTTTGTACAAGGGAAACCACCCCCTTTCCCACCACATTTTCATATTTGACTTTAAGACTTTTTCTCAGTGGTTATACACTTGCCCTTCCTTGTCTCACTTATCTCAGAAGATAAATAATATGTTTTGTTCCTTTTGTTCATGTGATAGCTTTTTAAACAGCAAGACACAAGAGGACAAGAGTGATATCGAGTCAAGTAATGCCATACAGCTTTGCAATCTTGAACATGTTAGATTAGAAAGTAGTATTTCACACCAGCAAGCAGACAAAAGTTGGCTTATACAGAAGTCACTACAAGGAGCCTCCTTAGACCTAACTTTGTCTTAAAGCTTTTTCACTCAATGGGAAACTAAAAATCATGGAAGAAAAAATGCTATTTTGAACAGGTTTCTCAAACATAACATCAATATACACTTAATGAAACATCATCTTTTTTTTTTTCTTTTTTTTTTCCAGGCATCCGAGATACTAAATCTGGTTATTTTAATGGCTGCAAAAATGATTCTAGAATTCTTCTGGGGATTGCATCACTGCATAGGTATTCATTAAGTCAATTATTCATCTCATGCTATGTTTTTTAATGTTCTTTACAGAAGAAATGATTGAAGCTTCAGTAAAACAACCTTTCCTATAAGGGGTTAAACATACATAAGCCTAGTTAGCTGAGAAAACAATTTATGGTTGTAAAAAACATGAATTATATTTACCAAAACTCTTTGTCCCTTGGCCCCCCTTCAAAATTCCGATGGCTAGTTAATATACTTAAATAAAATTTGTTCCATGGTGCAATGGAAAAGCGTAAAAGTTTGGAAGCGATGAAAATAATTATAAACCATGTTCTTGCAAACTATAGAGACCCCAACATGCAAGCTAGGAAACTGTATTTGTGATTCAGCTTTTTGCTGAAGTGCAAACACTCTGGCATTTATGGACTGTTCATAACTGAAGACTACAACCAAAATGACGTGAGTGTTCTCCATGTGTGCACTATGCACCCAGGTCCTTTTTTCTAGAAATAAACTTAATTTCCAAAATGTGAGTAACCTAAAGAAAAGTAAAAGGTACAGTTCCAGTCTTTCCTATTCTGCCTCACAAGGGTTGCAATTATTCTGAGATTCCCTTGTCTCTGTCTGCATGGAAGAAAAGACAAATACCTTCTTTCTGGAAAAATGGGTTGCATGATCTATCTTCTCCAGACCTGTTGTCATCCATTTAGATCAGAGACATACCATTATGAAACTACATTTATTTACTGCTGCAAGAAATAATAAACGTGTAGATCAGTAGACTATTTAAGTAAGAAAATTCAAAGTGATACAGTTTATTTGCCCAATAAAGAGACTCAGGCAATTCTAAGTGCAAAGTAAATAAAAACTACCCTTATTACTGATGAAAAGTAACAGCTTCCTCCAAATAAGTTATTTGGAAAAAGGGCACTTCTATAGGAAAAAGCAAAACAAAACAAACAAACAAACAAACAAACAAACAAAAACGCAAATAGTAGGCTGCAGATGACAGTTACCAGTTATTCAACTTTACATGATGTTGCAGTAAGCTTAAGGTATTTACATTTGGTGAAAAGGTTTTTTTAAAAAAAACTTTCTTTGTGAAACAATAAGTGTAAATTAAATTAATATCTAATGAGGAACCTCTTCTGAAATTAGTAGAAAATAGTGCTAGCATTTCTATTTCAACACATGAAAAGATAAAAAGATAATTTATTTTCTTCTTTTTTTTTTTTTAAATCTGGAATGCTTAGAACCTTGTTAATAGCTGAGAAATGACAACAAATGAACCAAATTATTCCCACCTGAGAGTTACAAACTTTGTTAGTTTTCAGTAGAGCTCATTGGATCAATTATTAACATAAGGCACTGTTCAAAGAGTGCTCAGAAGTTACTTGTTTTCCAAGGTGTTGGCTAAAACATCTCCAAGTCCCAGAATGACCACAAATCTGGACTCAATAAAGGTCCTACGTGCACAAAACAGGAGCGAGGTGGAACTGAGGAACATATCCTCAAGTCCCTTGGTCATCTGCTATCTAAGCCCCAAGTAAGTAAATTCAATAGATTACTGAAGAATGTTCCCCACGTACCTGAATTTCTGTCTATGTTTGCCCTGCTCTGAATAGCAACTTGCCTGTCCTAAGTCCCCATCCCTGGCCTTTAGAAAACAAATATAAGTAGTACAATCTACAAAGTACATTTTTTGGTCACCTATGTTAGGATCAAAATCTAATGGACAAATGGGAGCCAAGTTAGCTGGTAGTAAAATCTTTATACTTTAATCAAAATACAACTTAGTCTAATCACAGTAACTCTAATTCTCATATGCCAAATTAGCACAGGAAAGCCTCATTAATAATACCTTTAAAATTGTTATGCAAAATTTAGGAACACTTACTCCTTTCCTCTGACATTATGCCCACCTTCCTGAAGCCCCTCTGGGAGCAGGTGGTGCTGAAGAAATCTCAAAGCATTGCTACACATAGTAACACAGCCAGAAAACTTATGTCCACCCAGGCCTACAGTCACATCTCTGATTTCAACACAGCTCTAACTTAGATTTCACTAAAAGTTGGCACAACTTAAGCTCTTATATACCTGTAACACTTTATATGGGAGATTGGAGCTGCTAAGTCACTGAGTACTTTTGAAATCCATTCTTGCCCATTTCCGAAGGGAAGGTAGAGTACAGGTGATAATATTTATAATAACAAATCACTCTAACAACATATTGTTGTGTTTTGCTATAATCCCCAGCTTTGAACTCACTCTCTCTAAACTGAGTGGTCATACAGCTTTTCTGTTATCTCGGAAGTGAACCTTCTCTCACCAACATGATAGATTTGATAGCTCATTTTCTGCCCCAAAGGTAGTGTTCACTGGGAGCTGAGATAAGAAATAAGTTCAGATTCAATTATTTGATTATGATCTAATTACACAGATACCAAAATACAAAGAAGATCTAAATATAATTTTGCAAAACAATCATAATACAATCAGATTGTTTCTACTTGCATTAACTAACACAAAATAAAACCAGCTAAATCTACAGTATTTTTGCTGTCTATTTTTAGTCTTTTGAATTATACAAAGAAAACAAACCCATCTCCTATAGATAATGCACTGATTAGACAAGAGTTAAATGTCATGGCTTACTCCTGAATATCTGAGTTAATTCAGCAAGAATACAGAACTTACGAACCTTTGTGAACCCCAGGAACTGTACCTAAACTGACATTCTGACACCATGTGAAACTGATTTTTCATCTCAGTAAAGGCAGGAATGATTGCAGCTTGCGAATGCAACATTATAAAGTTCTGACTCATCATACTAACTGAGAACATATGATTTTGACCCTCACTAGTCTTCCAAAAGCCATATTATAAAAGTTCAGTGCTTCCAAAAATTCCCAGGTTAATTTGGTTATGTACCTGCTCCACCCACTTCTAAATCATATCTGCATAAAGCACAAGCCAGGGGAGAAGAAATATATAGAATCATAGAATGGCTTGGGTTGGAAGTGACGTTAAAGATCATCTAGTTCCAACCCCCCTGCCATGGGCAGGGACACCTTCCACCAGACCAGGTTGCCCAAAGCCCCATCCAACCTGGCCTTGAACACTTCCAGGGATGGGGACAGCTTCTCTGGGCAACCTGTTCCAGTGCCTTGCCACCCTCTGAGTAAAGAATTTCTTCCTAATATCTAATCTAAATATACCCTCTTTTAGTTTAAAACCATTACTCCTTGTCCTATCAATGATGTGCTTCCTATATGATGTGCTTCCTGAAGCACACCCTTAACTTAAGCAAAAATATCTATGCAAAATCAAACAAAATTATAGATATCTTTTGTTGCCCAAAACAACAGTGTTGCCCAACTTGCAGCTTCCCAAACATAGCAAGAACAACTGAATGTCCTAGAAGGACTAAAATGCCATCACCATAGAAGGTACAAGTTGTCTCTCAGGTATTCTTTTTGTATGTATATAACTGTGTTTCTAGAAAGTTTTCTCCAGTAAGTCTAGACTTCTTCATTTTGCAGAAAGGTCCTAAAATATAATTTGTGATTAGACCATTATTTTTGGTAAATGAATACAAATTCAGCATTAAGAAACAACTCTCAATACTTTGCTAGCTGCACATTCATCTCATGCAGTGTGATGGGGTGATTAAGTGGTTTATCATCTCATATTATTTCATGCAGATACTTGAACAAATAGGATTTGTTCTCAGTAGGATATCAGATACCATGTTCAATAAATCTCTTCAAAACTGAAAGGCAAATTTCTGGATCCTGAACAGTCCCTTACTCAATCTTTAAATATATACAAGTAGGATCAAGTGACGGTGTTGAGAATGACATGATTTTTTCTCTTATACACATGGAAAGTATATTGTGAAGATATACAAGGTGTTTCCTCTTTCCTAAATTTGCCTTTTATAGATTATTGAAAGAATGTACAAGTGCGCTTATGTAGTTGACAAAATCATTATTATTTTAAAGAGAAATATCTTATGCATAACAAAGCAGAAGCAGGAAGCGGCTACAGATCTGTTTAGCTAAACGTTGCAATCAGCTTCACAGGTGGTTATACAGTACCTGGTTTGTAGCTTAATCAGGGGCTGTTTCCAGGCCAAAACCACTCCAAAGGGAAATATTTTACAATGACCTCAGGATAGATGATCGACCTCTATGAGGATTAAACCTGTTACTGTTTTTAGCATACTGAATCACTGAACTGGCCTAAAGCTATGAAGGTTGTCCTGGTGTGGTGGTTTTACCCTGCTGGGCAGCTAAACTCCATCACAACCACTCTCTCACTCTCTCTTCTCAGAGGAAGAGGGGGAGAAAATACAATGGAAAAGGGCTCAAGGGTTGAGATAAGGACAGGGAGATCACCCACCAATTACCATCACAGGCAAAACAGGCTCAGCACAGGGAGATTAAAAGAATTTATTCCCTATCACTAGCGGACTAGAGCAGTGAGAAACTACAAGCAAACTGAAAACACCTTCCCCCACCCACCCTCTTCTACCTCCTCCCCCCAACCAGGGCAAGGGAACGGGGAATGGGGGCTGTGGTCAGTCCCTAACGCTGCATCTCCGCCGCTCCTTCATGGTCACTCTCTGCCCCTGCTCCACGTGGGGTCCCTCCTACGGGATGCCATCCTTCCCAAACTGATCCTGCATGGGCTTCCCACAGGCTGCAGCTCTTCCAGAACTGCTCCCAGATGGGTCCGTACCACGGGGCCCATCCCTCAGGACCAAACTGCTCCAACATGGCTCCCCCACGGGCGGCAGCTCCCGCCAGATCCCCTGCTCCTGCATGGGCTCCTCTCCACGGGCTGCAGCTCTGGCCCGGGGCCTGCTCCTGCAGGGGCTCTAAACTTAAATAGTTTGCTAGATCCCAAATCCAAGAATAGTGCCATCCAACGTAAGAAGGAATTCAGACTTTAGGAGGTGATATTCAGAGTTACTGCTGGAAGACATGAGACTGAGTCAGAAGTGAGCACTGTTCTAAAACCACTTTATACTTCCCTCTTAAACTAGACAAAATAAAAATGGCTAGAGTTGGGTTAGAGTAAAATAGGTTAACAGTGGCTTTTAAAACTGAAGTGTAATAACAGTGACATTTTAGTGACAAAATCATCTGAACTCTCTCTACTTCCTTACAACATATTTGTTTGAGCTCTTCACGCTCTCCCTTTGTCAGACTAAACTCAAAATAGATGACTCATGTTCCTGCACTAGGAACACTGTTCAGTGTAAAACAGGCTATCTTTGCTACTAAAGTGTAGAGGTGTTTTTCTTTTCCTTTAATCTTTCCATGTAAGTTTAACTCCAACAATACTTCCCAGCTTTAAAGACATAAAAGCTACCTGAAATCCACATGTTATACAGCATGAGGTTCTGACAAGATGACTCCTTCATATACACATGGATTATTAACATGATAATTCACCTTCAGTCTTTATTCTACATATTCTTCTGGATCATAAACCAATCCCAAACTCCAATGCCCATTGTGGAACCACAGTTACAAGGACTGAGGTGAATTAAGTGAGTTATCTGATTGCCACTTGGCCGTCTTCCTGAATTAAAGCTGCTATTCCTCACAGCTGGGTTTTAGATGATTACACATTCAGACTGCTGCTGAGCTCTAAACATTGCAAGGTGACGAATGCCCTTAGTTCCCACCTCCTACCTCTTCTGCTGCAAAATGCAGAAATATCAATTTTGTTTAACAAACAAACAAAAAGCTTGAAGAAAATTTGCTTGCATCTGGAAGGAGTGGGAGGAGAAGGATAAGCAAGTCCCGTCCCAGACTAATTGGTATCACAGAGAAGGGCTCTCTCACAGTGTTCTGAAGATCTAGGTTGGAGACCCCTATCTGGTTCAAGCAGAGGTCTTCTCCCTCAGACTCTCACTTATAATGAATATATGAAATATATTAAATAGCTCCAATAGTCCAGGAGGGGGCAAACAGATGACCAGGCAGATGGGTGGATTCAGAGGCCTGGTGATAGGGCACTTATTATTTTTTTTGACCAATTCCATTCCAAAGGCTGCTTATTTCAAGCACACTTTCAGATGACAGTGCAGGTACTGATGTCCTGCATTCAGGTAGCTGAAGAGGCATGGTGTGCGCTATTGGGCCTGAAGAGTTGGATTTTCTACATGGACTATTATGGTAGTGTTAGACTATTAACCTTATGGTGGTGTTATTGGTTTTGTCTTGTCTTGTGTGTCTCCTGTGAGAGACACTGTGGAGCCGAAAAAGTAGAGACTGTGACAACGTGTACCCCAGTACTACAGGCTGTGTCCAATAGAGCCTGACTCCTGCTCCCACATGTGCAGCCCGAGGAAGGGGGCACAAGAGGTGCACACAGGCTCTGTGGCAGAGAGGTGGGGTCATGCAGGTCCTTCTTGTATTAACTCATATTATCTTTAAGAGGGGAACTGTTAGGGAATGAGTGCAGAAGGCCAAGACTTGACCTGTAGCTATACTAGCAAGGTAACAACTTGAGAAATTACAAGGTGTTACAGAGCGCAGAGGGATGCATCAGCTGGCCAGCCTTGACCAGTCACTGTGCTAACAAGACAGCAACATGAGAAACAGCAGAAATGAGAAACATCAGAGCTAGCAAAGGGGGTGATAGCTTCAGAGTTGCTGGCCCAAAGTAGCAATTACCAGGGCAACCTTGTCACACCCTGAATAAGGGTGTAAAAATAGAATAAGCAGCGGACGAGGTGTTTATTTGGGAAGGACAGAGGATGTTGACGGGGAAGAACTTGAGAAAAGAAAAAGAGGAAAAGGGAATATAAGGGGTAGCAAATCATGTGATTTGGACTGTTCAAGGGCTATCAGGCAGCCTGATGCCTGTACAGTGGAACAGGACAATGAACCCATTGTCATTGTAGATGCATCTGACGTACACCCCCGGGTGAGGGGGGTGGGGATGTGGGTACGGATGCTTTCTCTACCATCAAGGGCACACCTGGTGGGTCAGACTGAACTCCCTAACTGCCTTCTCTATAAGTGATAGCTGACAGTGCAGGGGAGGGCATTTTGATGTACACAAACTTTTACCAGTGAAATACAGAAATAAAATACAAATGTGAAGAAAAGAAAAGGTGGAGTAGTGGAAGACATGGATTTTAAGACTCACAAGCATCAAGAAAGTACACTTTTACCAAAGTGTTATATAAAATAACAAAACATCTTTTAATTTTATCTGTTAAATCCTAATGGCATGTTAGATTGAAGTTTCAATATATATCAATAATATTTCGATATCAATATATCCTAGTATCTCCAAAAATCTATTATAACTTTAGTTTATGTTAAATTTCCTTACAAACAGGATATGTGTTCATGATGTTTTAGGGAAACAGTTCTAGCTCTGAACACTACTTTCTTTTGATGCAATACAGCCTGTCCAGTACAGTATGAGATTAAAACCTATGTGTAAACTCCAATATAGAAATTGAACTAAAGTAATTTCCAAAGACAATTGTTAAAGCAAAAGAAGACCAAATCACTCACAATGTAAGTTTATGTTATACCTGATGTGTTACATATGACTCAGGTTAAAAAATATGATGAACTTAATCTTTAATATCTCAAGAAAAATACTCTACCCAGAAAGGAAGGCCAAAAAAAAAAAAAAAGGGGGGGGGGGGGGAGAAAATGTGCTAAAAGAGCTGGTGGAGCATCCGTGAGGGATGTCTGGCTGAAGGAAAAGGTAAGGATCAGCGGAGGAGCTGGAAGACAAAGTCAGGCTGCCTGGAAAGACAAGGTTAAATCCACTGGCACAAGTGAGTAAATTGAAAGACAAGAGTTAAATTAAATGGCAGAGTGAGTTAATGAAATGGTAGCAATGAATAAATACAGGCCAAAACTGCAAATGCGGCAATGGAAAAGTTAATCAAATGCCAACAGTGAGGTGAAAAGTGACAGAGTTAATTAATGGCAGCACAAGTCAGACAGATAGTCAAATGGTAGAAAAAAGAATTAAAAACTGGTAATGCTTAGCAGCAGCAGATGACATCTAGAGTGTGTGGAGAATCCAGAAGATGACTTTTGTACAAATGCTGTGATACCTTTTTGTGGAAGGCTGGAAAAGGTCTTCCCTGGAGCCCAGTGCAGCTTGGAGGAGCCAGAGACAGCTACAGCTCCGCGCCTGCCGGGGTGTACAGCACAGCCTGCTCGGGATATACGGCACAAACACAGCTCTGCTGTGGGGACTTGCTACTTGCTCCCTCAGAATACAGGACAGGTGAGAGGGCGAACTCACATTCCTGGGCACTGCTTTAGAAGAGACTGTAATGCTGCAAGCAGGACCTGTTTCAGCCTACATCATGAGGCTGGGCCAGGTTGATTTATACAGCACTTTATCCCTAACAGGAAAAGGACTGCGAATCTTCGTGGGGTACACAGCAACCAGGTTATATTTGCTTCCAGATTAGACCGATGTATACCAGTGACTAAATGAACAAACTGTTATAATAACCAAACAGCAATAAAAGGGAGGTTTAGTTAACTATTTATTCATTCATTCATTCTGTGGCCTACATAAAACTAAACAGTACCTCAGAGTGGCTTTTTCCATATTTCCATATGGCTGTGTTCACAAAATATCCAGATGACTCATTTGGGGGGGTGGGAGAATAACACCACACAGCATTTCTGATTTGGAAATGAGTTCGAAGAAAAACAATCACATATTCCTAATTTTCCCCTTATATTTTTAATGCATTAGTAACGTATAGCTTTCTCATCTAGCCTGTGCGAACTCAATTTCTAGATGAGCCATTGGTGAAAAATTTTTGAAAGTTTTTTGAAAGGCCAAGTACACTAAAGCTACTGTATCATTACTATCAGCATGCTTTTGACTACAGTAAAAACCATTAAGAGACCTGCGAGGAATGACTTACTCTACAAAAAAAACACATTTGTTGTTCCCAGTCTGTTGAATTATTTATATTTCCACTCATTGTTTTTTATAGTTTCCACCAACTTGCTTGAAACCATGACAGTTGCAAAAGCAAAGCCAACAGAGCTATAGTGCACTAACAGTGGGTTACAGTCAAGAAGAATTTTATTACTCACATCATGTTCTCCAATCTCTGTACCAAAAAGTGAGACAAAATATAGGATGATTTGTTTGAAGAAGAAAACTCAAAGTAATGTCTCATCCAAACGCACTGTCATCCTCTGTGACTAAATATGGGCTTATTACACACCGAGAACTGCAGAAAGCCAAAGATACAAAAGTGAACATGTGAAACAGAGCTCTGGATTTTTCTGCCTAGTGAGGTGCCAAGATAAATGCCTTGTTCCTCTGCTAATGAAAATTAGCAGCTCCTTCTATGGAGAAACAAACCTCCATAGAAACAAAGCCCGAAAATAGAAACAGAAAGAGACACAGTCTAAAGCTAAACATAAACACCAACATCTCTAGGAAAATGAAATGAGAGACGAACATTTCCATCATAGATTGTACCCTTCAAGGGTGTGAACCTTATCTATAAAACGATCAATCAATCAGCAATTCAATACACTCACTGCAGTGACCTTGCATATATTGAAAAGCACGTACTCATCTACCACGAAGAAGTTTAATAAAATCTGGTCTACTTATAATGACATTGATGTGAAGTACCCTCATTCAAGGTGACTCATTTGAGAAATGAGACTGGAATGGACAAAGGTCAGGGTCTGATCAGCTTCAGAACAACCAGTAAAGACATATCTGTTAACTGTACCATCAGAAATGCTTTAGAAAACAATAGCAATGTTAAGCAGAGCTTACTAGACCAAAAGGACAGTAAAGATAAACCGGTTTAAAAGGCATGCTTGGGGCATGTCTAATTTGCCTTTCCAGGATTCAGGATATTATTGAACCACCACTGCATCAACAGGAATCTTTACTTTAAATTCTGTTCTGAGATTCAAGGATGACAGACAGTGCTTGATAGTTACAATTTCATAGAGACGATTATTTTTGTACAGCAGCACAGCTTGAACTCCCCATCCTTTAACTAAAAAAAAAAAAGAATAAATGTCTTAGTGTCACCATGTATACCTCCTGTAAAATTACAGCAAGCAAAAGTTATTAGCTGCACATAATTATGTCTAGCGTATCCTAGAGCTACCACAAAGTCAACATCTTTGTTTTTCTAAAATGTCTAGTTTAAAAGGAAAGCCATAAATTATGAAAGAATAGGATGTAGAAAACAGTAGTTTTTTTAGCATGAGTAATTTCAGATATATTTTTAGTTCTAAAAAAAAGTCAGAGCTATGTTTCTTAAGCATTTGTTTACGTACAAGCAAAAAAAGGGGGGGCATTTTGATCAAGTAAAGTATCTATAAAAATGTCTGTATAATTAAAGTATCTATTATTTTTTTTATAAAACAACATGTGTCTGCTGCATTATTAATTACGGTTCATTGAACAAGAAGGAAAACCCCTTAGACATTCCTGACAGCTATGCTTAAACTAATGCTAATAAAAATAAGACCTACACCTACAAGATGTGATTACATTGCTTCTAGTTTTATGCAAATGAAAATGAACTTGAAGCTAATTTTTGAACGTTCAGAAGCTTCAATTAAGACAGGATCACTTGCCCACCTGAAGGCAGATTCTCTAGTGGAGTAAACTGCCATAGCTACTCAACCACATGAGAACAATTTGAACAGCTGAGGACATGTCTCTTAGAGGTAAATACTGAAAAGCGCTAAGACAGTTTTGAAGACATAGATTTCCCATGACATTTCACCATATTTGCATTAAGACAACACTTTAAAGCTTAGAGATGCTTCTTTTCAAAATAACTGCCATATGCAATAGCCTCAAGTAAATGAAAAAACATTTGTTTGGCAGAGACTTGAGATCCATCACCTCTAGTGGGAATCAGGAATGAAAATAAGCTGTTTCTGCAAACTTAACCCTTCCATATAATCCAGAGCCCTTCTTCTGTTTTCTGCAGGGCTCAATATTGTTTTGTGTAAATTCATATTGAATAGTAGATTGCAGCTGAACTATTCTTTATTCAGAGTGTCTGCCAGAAAGACTGTTGTTTGTAATGTTTGGGTGCAAGGGCAAAACTGGAAGTACACTCCCGGTGAATTTTGAGGTCTCAAAGCAAACAGTAAGCAGAAGGGAGGTGGAAAGCTATAAAGCTTAGCCAAGACCTACTATTTAATGCATTTAAATATGATGAAAAGGTTTAGAAATGATCATAGGGGCCACTGCATGTACAGACTTACAAGCAGCAGACAGTAAAGCAGTGATAGTTAAGCTAAATCTGAAAATGGCAACCTCTTCCAGCATGAAAGTCATAAGGAAAAAATCCATAGCATGAGGCTGAAGAAGACAAGGATGGGTGTTTTATATTTGCTGCCTTTTCTCTGTCCAAAATTCACTATTTTTAGTGTACCTATAGAATCTCACCTCATCTACACACTTTTATTATGAAACTGTCTATGCTGATGTTTATGAGTATAGTGTAAAATGTTCAAAATAGCTAAAAATGCTATTTTAGTTCTGCTTGCTTTATACTACTCCAAGTAATAAAAATATTATTGTGTCTATAATACTACATGTAATAGCAGCAGTGATCTTTTTTTTTTTTTTTAAATGTATTTGTATTCAGGTTTCTTTAATGTCCCATATGCCTCTAAACAATAAACTAATAAATGTTTTGCTGAAGTTGAAAGCTTGATTAGCTTTAAGAGAAAATGATGAGATATGCCAGCTCATATTCCCAAAAGTCAAAATGAGATTTATGCAGGCATCCTCTTTATTTTGAAGTCTAACATACTACCAATGAGGAGAACATAAAGTCATCCATGAACACGTGTCAAAAGATGAAGGTTTTCCAACCTGCTAACTAGTGCTTGTAACTTGTAGCATTCATTTTAATTACAAGAAGGTCTTTTTCGATATAGGTTTCATTAGTCTTGATTGCACATTTGAAATGCTGAGATTTTTCAATACATTTTTCCTATATATTATTTTTTCCTATACAAGAGTAGGTCTAGAGTGTAACAGAAATTCATAACAAAATACTTTTTTCCCCTCATTTTGCCTCTTCTAAAATTTGGGGGGAAAAATACAAGAAGCAAGAGAAAAACCTATGTAACGCTCCATAGATTGAAATAAATTGTTGTTTAGTGTCAGTTAATAAAATATATGGAATCTCTTCACAGCTACATTATCTACATAAGCTGGAATTCTTAGTACATTTGCACTTTAGGAGAATGATATAAAGCACTTAACTCAACACTATTTTTCCATTAATATATGTTACTACTTCTCCTTTTCCTCCTTCAGAACAAACCTAAAACCTCTCAAGTATAAATCATCAAAAAAACAAACAAGAAGGGAGAATATGTCTAGGAAAGATTGACGGCTGAAAATTTCTAGCAAGATGTTCTGTGACTTGCCACAAAGAAATACGGGATGTGTAGGATGTGTGAACTGTAGTCGGTTACAAAAAAATTGGGGTGGGCTCGGGGGGGGACAGTAGATACGTGGTAGTTTGGTCACAGAAACCTCCATGTTTAATTCTGTTAGTTGGCAGCCTGTGGCTGATGTAGCTGTATGTCTTTCCATTGTTGTTCTACTGCAGATAAATAAATTATCTTTGCAGCAGAGTCATGTACCCTAAACACTAGTTATAGAGTCTGTCTTTTTCGGTTCAATGAGTATTTAGTTATACATAATACATGAGTAGAATAACAGGAGAGAAAAACACACAGACATGCATAATAGGAAAACACACAAGCATGTAAAGTTGGCCAAAAGATTACTGTATACAACTACACCCTTTTGCAGCATACTAGAGAGGAGTGCACCTAGCACAAGCAGACAATAGCCTCAGCAGTTTGGGCGGCAGTTTCTGAGACCCATTTCTAGATCCCCCTGGAGCAGCAGCTGCCACCCAGTACCCCAGCTCCCAGCACATCAGAGACCTCAGCTGAGAGGAGCTCCCAAGGGAGGATGCAGCTCTCCATGTTTAGGACTGCAGGAAGTGCACGGGCCTCCTGTTGGCCTCAGGGCAAGGGGAGACAGCATCCTTGCCTGTAGGAGGTATGCACCAAGAGAGGATTCATGTTCCTAAGTAAAGATTGCTGCATGGATGGATGCAGGCTCTTTAGGAAGAACAATCTGGAACAGCATGCACTGGAGTTGCCCATTATATGAGGGAGCAGTAGGAATGCATGGAGCTCTGTCTAAGCCTGGACAGTAAGTCAGGAGAGAGCTCGGGGGGCCAAGGTTAGAAAGAAGAACAATGCAGGTCATGCTGTGGTGGGTGTCTGCTACAGCTCAGGAAGGCCTTCTTCGGACAGCTTGAAGAAACCTGGTCCTCATGAGGTACTTGAACCACCCTGCAGGGCACAAGCAGGGCAGGGTGGCTTCAGGAGTGGCACAAGAAAAGCAGAGGTACTTTGGGCCTGACAGATTAGAAACAAAGCACAGCAACCCAAACCCATCTTAGGAAGGAAGTTCTTTTGCTGCACAAGATATTCTGTCATAGTTAACACCAACGTACTGTTCACACAGTGAGCTCTAGTGTACGGATTTCTTGGCAAGACATAATCAGTTAGAGGCACAGAAGCAGAAAAGATCATAACTCGACTTGTGCCTTTGGGGGAGATTGGTTATCTAAGGTGTCAAATAGGCAAGTTCAATCCACTGAAGGCAAAAAAGAATGTGTAAAAATAAAAAAGGGGGGTTGTTGCTACCATTTTAACAGTCCAAACCTTACACCATTTAAATATACCCTAATATATCACTTTCTATATTACGTAGATAACTCTCTTAAACGCATTTTGAAAAATCTAACCATAACTGTTTTTATGTTACTCTGGTATCACAGAGCACAATATATTTTTTTCAGGAGTTAACCTACTCTTGAGGTAGTACAGTCAATAACTCTTTCATTCACCGAAGTCTGTGTTTCAGGATTGTTTGTACTGTAAGTTCCAATGTTACTGTAATTCACATATCTTCAGAAAAGTGCCCTCACCCATCTGTAACATACCAAGTGCATGGATTCCTTATCCCTCTTCTTTTCAGCTGCCTTCCTCAATAGATCATGGGTTTGCAACAGAAAAGAATCCTTTTTTCCCCTCATTTCTCCATATTCTTCATTTTATCTCCCCTCCCCCCCCCCCTGAAATTCCTGATCTTCTGGCATTTAATCTGTTTAATTTTGTTCTCATCTTCATTGTCTATCATTAACCTAGCTTTGCCAATTGCCTTATGTCTTTCTAGATCATCTCCCTTACTAGTATTGTCTTTTGCTTTTTGCTACCTTTATGCCTTCTCTTGTTTCTCCAGCATCTTCTAGTGTACATCCAGATTATATTCTTTTCTACACAATAAATAAATACAGTAAATAATTTTGCCAATCAAAATGAAACTAGATTTTCACAAGTAGGACTAATACAAAGTACAATGGCTTTTACCATATATGTATTGATATTTATGTACTAAGCTGGTGGAAATCAATGAGACCGTTTGATAGGTGATGGGAGAATTTGAATTGGAGTTCAAAGAAATCTGGCAAACCTTGCCCCTGAAAAGGAAAAACTGAAATGATCTATTCTGACTGTGCCATGATCGCAGCCAGGTTTGTATATATGGAGGAGAGCTTACTATTGGTTCTGGAGGTTTACAAAAACACTCACTAGAATATTCCTAATGTGGTTAGGAAGAGACTATTTGCAATAGCAAAGCCTTCAATGATCATTTACTGCTTTTCTGTTAGGTATAGTGACCATAACTGACAGTTTCTATTCTATTAAACCATCTCTATTCACATTCAATTTATAATATGGTTGTGTTGTGATCTGGCTTCCCCTGGCAAGTAGTAAGAGATATTTCTGAAATTTGAAGTGGCAAAATATAATGTACACTCATAGGCAATATACTGAAAACTTTAGAAAGAACTTCAGTTTCACAAGAGGATGTGTCTTGTCTCAGATACTAATAATGTCACCACAAAAATCAATCTTGATTAATGCCATGCTACTTTGTTTACTGTATTCCTGAACATTTTTCTTCATTCCTATACATTCTAATTTACCCACGCCCTTCAGCAGAATGTGAATGATTAGGAGTGCAGCACTGAGACAGTCATATAAGTCTCAGTATTTTTTTGTTCATTATTTAGTCAAAAACATCATCTTCCTTATCTTCACCATTTTCCCTTATCTTTTCTACACTATGGACGTGTGCAGTTTGTTGCTTTTATTATTTGTATCACACTCTGGTTGCTATTCAGTCTTTGACATTTTTGCTATATGGAACTAGATAACCATCACACTGTTTCAGATTTGTCCTTTTTGCTTTCTGCAATTCTTGTATCATGGTTGCATTAACAATGTAATTAAGTCACATGTCAGCACGTTGGCCCTTATGCATTATTCATCATTTGTCAAGCTATGATCCATCATAATGGCCTAGTGAGAGCTTTCAAACCACCTCATTTGATCAGCTTAATCAATTTGCTGCTGCAGATTAATATTGCTGTGCTAGTGAAAGGCATACAATTGTAAAGTATATCAAGTTTTACTCCAAATTCTAAATTTGTATATGGAGTGATATAAGTATGCACGTATGTGTGTCTAAGTATCTACATATCCACAGCAAGAATCAAATAGGACTTTTGAAAATTTATCAGTACTGGTTTATGAAGGAAAAAAATCTGAGTATGTCTTAATTTAACACCAATTTTCCTTTGTCTAACATGCCAAGATCCCTTTCTGAAGCATTACTATGCTATACCACCCTATTCTGGCGTATTTTGACTATTACTTATTTGTGCCCAATTTTTGTGTACAACCACATAGTACACACATATCATTGAGACAGCTGGTGTAGACAAGACAAAAACTCAGTGCTGCTAGTGTACAAAGAACAGCATATTGATATTGCTATATTGCTAGTTATAATAGAAAAGGTTAAAGAGACAATTGCTTAAAGTATTTCTATAATAATCATGTATCAGCAATATGCAATTACCAGTTGTATGAGCTCCCTCTATGTAATCTGAAGCCATAAAGTCCTCTTTAAGAGAATCTAAGATATCCTTCTTGAATTATTTTCCCTCCTGATCTTTGGCATGTCAGCTTTTGTCCTCCTTGTAGGGTAAATACTGTTTACAGAGATCAATCTTTTGCTTCCTGTACTTGACATGATGTATTTAAAACTTACAGTATGATGGAGCCCACAGTAAACACATGCATTTGATAGGTGAGAGCTAGGTCTCTACAGTCCAGATTTGCATATCACTGAGGCTTTAAACTTGCAAAGCATTTGTTCTGAATATTGCTCATCCTGATCTGATCAAAGTCAGGATAAAAGGAATTAATTAACAAACTACATTTTTAAGCAACATATGCAGCAGTAGAAATAAACTAGTTTCCTACAGATAATGCTGTATTTAGAGTGCTTCTTGGGTAAAGGGGGTGCTTTTCTGTATTTAGCATTGTAGAAAACCAGGACTCTTCATTAATATGAAAATATTAAAAATAGCTATCTCCGTGAACTGGCACCTACAGCAGTTTTCTGACATGTTGAGCAAAATGTTCCCAGAAAAAAAAAAATCCTTCTTCCGTGATACATCCTACAGCATCTTTGCATGTGTGTGTGATAGAATGTGATAGCTGTCTTATGTAGAAACAGGTCTAGACATACACCTGATGGTGCTGGCAATATGCAGGAAAGAAAGATAACCAGCAAATGTCTCCAGAGAACTGGAAGGATATCATTCTAAACTCTGTAAACAATGCAAGGTTCTTAGCATTAAAAGAACACAAATGAAGAGTATGCTTAGCTACTCAGGTTGAGCCAGATGTATACAAGTAAAACTAATTAAATCATTTTTTTACTGAAGATGAGAGCCAGGGAAAATTCCTTCTTTGTAACCAAGTGGAGAACTCAAAATGCTGGGGTAATCCTCTAGATGTTTCTTTGCATAATTTGAGAAGAGGGGGGCTTACAGCCAGGATTTATTCTACTTTTGATATACATACAATACACCTGATGTAGACTTTAGGTGACTCGAAGAACTAGACATTCCTGGCTAGAAAACTTTATGATCATTTAGTGTCCATTTTGATCTAAAGGTCCTATGAAGAGCTCTCTTAAGACCCGAGCTGAGCAAAGAGACAAGAGAAAAAGGGAGGAAAATCAATAGCTCAGTAAAGTCCTCTTGAGCTATATTTGAAAGTGAACTTAGGATACATTCTACAGTAGGTAAGCACTCAGATCAGCAGATACCAATTAGTGAAGAAAAGCAAGTATTGTGTCTGATCTTTGCCCAAGATTTCTGTTTGCCCTTGCACTACCTTTTATGCCCATGGGCTAATTTTCACTAATTGTTCAATCAATTGCTACTGCTCCTTATCAACTCCTCTGGCTATTGGTATAACAATGAAGGTATTACACCAATCTGTAAGCTCATTTTTATGACATAAATGTACATGGACAGAAAATGGCAAGCACCTAACAAGATCTTGTAATAGAAGTAAACTAAAGCCACATTATTTCCTCTTTCTTCCTTTAAAATGTGCAATGCAAGCGTTTGAATTAGTTATCTGAATGACCTTAATTCTACAGTTTGCTAGCTTCCGCTTGATCTCCCTACTTAGAGAGTCTATGAAACATATGTATATATACACTTAAATATGCACATACACTTGTATATGTAAGACTTTACTTCAGAATGTTTCATAAGATATTCAAACATCCTAATTGGCCTCTAATCATTGCCCTCTCTTAGTATTTGAAATAATTAGAGATTTCATGTTTTGATCACTGTGAGGTACTAATGACTTTTTAAAGGAACAGTTGTAACCCACAGAGTTAATCATACCATACACTCTGGTTTTATAAAATTAGGGTAAGATGTTGAATAAACCTATATATTTAATACCATCCCCTTCAAAGCTTGAGGAATCAGAGTAAATAGAACATTCAAGTGAGAAGAGAAAAAAGCCAGGAAAGCAGAATTATAACTAGATACTCTCAAAGAGCATTATGGGTTTATTGCATGGCCCCATATATCAGTGCCTCAAACAAAATTTGTGCTATGTATGCTGGATTAACAAATCCGTGTTTGTTTGTTGTTGTTTACTGTAAACTGCCATAGCATTATTTAATTATCTCTATTAGCAATTAATATTTTTCACCACGTTGCTTCTAAAATGAGAACTCCTTCAAGAGAGATCATAACCTTGATTTTTCCACGTAAAGCATCTACCAGTGTTCTGTCCACTATAAATTAGTGGATAAAACGTGGCTCTCTAAGCAACTATATTCCACAGAACAGACATGGTTAATTTATCATAGCCTGAACCAAATTAACTTCAAAATATAGCATCAACCCCTCAAGTCTGCTTCACACAGATTTCTAGTAGATGAATGTAATTTACAGTATATGTTCTTAAGAAAGAGTTTTGGAAAGCCCCAGGATATTTGAGTGCCACTGACTTCTAATGAATATGAACATAGGTTACTAACATCAGTATTTTTTCAGACTACCTGGTGTAATACCTGGAAAGGAATTAAATGGCTTATTCAAGAGTCAAGGTACCCACGCAGGTCTGAGTGGAGCTTAATGCCTTATCTACTCCTGTTTTCTTTCTACCCTTCCATAATTTTCTTTTTATTTTAACCTTCTCACCAATCCCTGATGTTTGATAGTTTCCAAAATGGCCAAAAATATATACTCTTTCCAAATTTCATATTTTGCATCAAAGTTTTGTTTTGCATAGTTTCTCCACTCTTGCACTGACTAACAAATTCTCCCTACATTCCCTATCAGAATTATTATCCTGGAGCTAAAGTTTACTTTATATTGTGAACTCTTTGAACTGGAAAGAAATTCAGTCTTTTAAAGCATTAGGGTGACTTGCAGTAGCAGTAGTACAACATTCACTGGTAGTCTAAGATATAAGAGAAGGAAGGCGTGTGGAGAGACATAGTATGGTGCCTTGCAGACATTGAGAGTTAATTTCTGCCAGCCTACCTATCACTGCACAGAACCAACCCTTCAGGTATTTGTAATGGAAAAATAAGAAACCACTCTTTCTGCAGCCATCCACACACAACTGTTTTCCTAATGGCATGCTAAGAACATCAGTATCTGACAAATATTTTTAGTAAAACCACTGAAAGTAATTTTCATGTATTGATTTAGTTTCATGATATAATATTTTAAAACACTCTTGAATGAGAGATTTACAAAATGGTGCCTAAATCAACACTTCAAATTTAGGAAGTGTTTATTCTATATTAAATTAAAAAAAAAATAAATCTCAGTATGTTCTATTTCCTGCCTACCTGAATGTGCAGTAAAGCATAATGAAAAAATATTGGTTCACCATTTTCTACTTTTACAGCATTATTTATCTGAGACATTCAAAGTATTATCATTAATCATTCAATAGCAAAACAGAACTGTGGAATAATTGAAAAGAAGTCCATGAATGAAACCTTGAATATATCACATGGCATATTTACGCCTTTTCTAGTTTTTAAATAGCAGTCAATGTGACAATTAAAGGATATGAGAAGTTTTTACAGAAACATAATATTTAATATTAGCCTAGGCCAAAAAAAAACCTGCTTCATTTTTCCAATTATATCAATAATAAATCTTTCCTGTAAATCCTACATAATTATTTTGATACACATTTTCAGAAAATGAAAACATTAATCTATAGCAATGCTTTTGACAAGGAAAATACATAAAGTCCATTTTATGTAACTATGTGAATAATTTAATATAGAGCAGTGGTATTTACTTATTAGCTGTTGTCTTTATCTATTGTTTGCATTACAGAAATTTGATTACATGCAGGTAATCATTGTGAGCACGCAGTAAAAAAAGGTATAAAGAATGAGTGCCACTCAGTGCTCCAACAGGAAGAAAAAAAAAAAAGTTCTTTTAAATGGGAAAATACATACTGCAGCATTTTCTGAAGAATAAGTATTTAAATAGTGTGCAAAATGAAATGAGCTTAAAATCTTTATTTCTCAAAAGGCAGGAAAGTCCTCATGTTGGTTTCCACCTCTTACTGACAGAGAAAGGCATTTGCACTACATGTAAGAGCTGGCCATGTTTCCACCTAAGTTATCTTCGATTTTCTACAATACACTGCCATTTCTGTTGATCAATGCTTTTCAAATTTTAAAGGCAACCTGTCTAAGGAGCCTCAGAGATGGAGCAAACTCAAAAAAGAGGAAAGATAGAAAGTGCTTTTATTTACTGCTAGATAATATATAATCCGGATTTTATATAAGAAGAGTTTTTTTCTTTGGGGGGGGGAGGGAGGGGGGATGGAGGGCATACAGATTCAAAAGCAAGGTCAAAGGTATTATAAACACATGTGAGAGAGTTTCCAGGGGAATCCAGAAAACCCTGGGATGAAAATGAATATGATTTTGGCCAAATTTCCAAACATGCCACTATGTAACTTCCTCAGAATTGGAAAGTGGTATGTGATTTAAGATGCTCTTGCATCAGATACAGGAATTCAATAGTCACTGAGAGACTGTGAAGTTTTATACCACCACCCTATTGTTCATCTTCAGACATTAGAAAGATAAGCACTAAACTGCCTGAAGTGTAAAGCATCCCAAATACCACCACATATAATGATAACTTTTTGCAGGGTGGACTGCATCCATCATGTCATTAATTGTTTCATCAATATGTCAATAAGCTCATTGCGGATCATGCCACCAGTGACAGTGGAAAAGCAGTATTTACTAATGCTCTACTGATACTAAAACCATTTCTACTTCTGAAAGTAACAGGATTTGGACTTTAAAAACGCTTTCTTAGACTTCAAGGTTCCTTTGAACACCCAGACTCCTCAATTTCACATGGATTTGCTTTAATGTTTATTAAAGATAAATGTTTCATTATGAAATTAATAGCACAGTAAAAGGTCATATTCTGTGAATACAGAATTGCAAAGGGAAGGGACACAACCTGACATCTACAGGCTGAACTTTTCCTGATCCCAGCACTGGCCAGCTGAAAGAACAGGAGGTAGATGATCAATCCATTGCTCACTCAATTTAATATCCCATTCTAAAAAACACTTCTCCTCTCACTGTCCCAGAAGGATCTTTTGCCATCAGGAAGGCAGAAAGGAGGTGAGGAGGAGGCAGTTTTGCCTTGGCAGTGGCTGATGCACAGCACAGTTACAGTCCATTAAGAATCATTATTTCGTGGTTTCTCTGCCATGGAGATGTTTTATCTGGTCCTCTACTCCTCTATGGAGATGTTATCTAGTCCCCCTCTGTATCAGCAATGTTCAAAATAATTGGGAATCTTGGCTGCTTAGATCAACTCTCCTCTATTAAGGAATAGTCATTTTTTTAACAAACAAGTAATGTCTTTAAAGATGTCAATCATATGCACTTTTTACTTAACATGAATTAAAAATGCCACCACTAATATAAACAGTACAGCACATCTATACATACATCTTAATATGTACGTCAACTATACATAAAGTATACAGAACACGTATTACCAAATACTTCTACTAAATGAGTGAAATCTTTTTCATCCCCTATCAAATAGACATACATCTGAAATACAGAATAAGATTTACCCTTACTTAATACATATCTCTTTTTTTTCATCCACAGACAAAATTATTCCTAATCATAGACTTCTACTCAGACTAAGTTGTGTCCAATTCTAATGGAAACACCTAAATTACTACTTAAGTAATTAAGTAATTACTTACTACATAAGTAACCAAATACGTCCCTATTTTGTAAATAAACTTGTGGATTAATTTGTACCATATAATTATTTCAGTTAGGCTAGTTTGGATTTTTCCAAATATACTATGTTTGTATATTTTGGCTTCTCTTTCTCTATATTTTGGCTTCTCTTTCTCTACTGAGTAAAAAAAGGGGAAACAAACAACTCACCTAAACAAGAGCTTTGACCATCCCTGAAGAGAAATGGAGGAAGTATGATAACATTTTATGATAATATTTGACTTTTATGCTATTGCACAGAACATGGAAAGGATTATAAGGGAAAACATAATTAGGGAAAACATAATTAGAAAGGATCATAAGGAAAAAACTATTTGTATTGTGATAGCCCCTACGTGTTCTTCTCATGGATGTGGCCTTGTAGCCTCGTGTTGACTCTACAAACGTAAAGTGGAAAGACACATTCAAACAAAGATGCTCACAATGTAAATGGAACAAGTGCTACAGATAGGGAAAGGGTGACACAATTCTGCTTCAGCTAAGCACTGATATTTTTGCACACCATCTAACTACATGATGTGAAAGCATGTTTCAAAAGGAATCTAAAAAAAAAAGAGACAAAATATTGATTTTTTAACTGATAGAGACAGCACAGGTATTTTATTGAAAATTTAACATCTTAGAGAATTCTTTTTTCCCATTATGTTAGCTATTGACATCTCTGGTCAGAATTAGTCCTTGTCTCTTAGCTGCCACCTTTGACTGTCACAAAATCACAGAATGGTTGCGGTCAGAAGGGACCTCTGAAGGTCATCTGGTTCAGCCCCTTGCTTGGGCTGGGCCACACACAGCAGGTTGCCCAGGACTACGTCCAGATGGCTTTGTAACATTTCCAAGGATGGAGACTCTCCAGCCTCTCTGGGACACCTGTGCCAATGCTCACTCACCTCCACAGTAAAAACAAGCATTTCCTCATGTTCAGACAGACCCTCCTGTGTTTCAGTATGTGCTCATTGCCTCTGGTCCTGACACTCGGCACCACTGAGAAGAGCCTGGCTCCATCTTTTTTACCCTCTGCATTCAGATCTTCCAAGCCTTTCCTAGGCTACATAGTTCCAGCTCTCACAGCCTTTTCTCATAGGAGAGTTGCTTTAGTCCCTTAATCACCTTCATGGTGTCCCTTCACTGGACTTTCTCTAGTAGCTCCATATCTGTCTTGTACTGGTGAGCCCAGAATGGGACACAACACTCCATGTGTGTCTCACCAATACTGAGAAGAGAAGGGTCGCTTCCCTCGACTTGCTGGTCACAGTCCTCCTAATGCAGCCCAGTCCTCCTAATGCAGCCCAGAATACTCTTTATATCAGATAATATTAACCATTATCTAGAAAAGATAGGCATCAACATCTATATAGCATTATGCATTTATATATAAAAGTTGGCACAATGGAAAAATAAATACAGGAAACAAATACACATCCTACACAAAATGCTTATATGTCCTTTTCTATCTAGACACTGTATTGAATGGCTATTGATGCCTGCAATGATTTTGACACTGCATCTCAGTGAAAGAAGACATTTTTGAAGTAGAGAACAAACAGTATTTTTTCCAGAATGTGAGAAAATCCCTTAAGAAACTGTGAAATTTTAAAAGGTTTAAGAAACTGATCTCAAATCATCATATGGGTTTACCTCCACAGAGACACTGATTTGCTATAAAAATATTAGCACAATAGCAAAATATTATCACAATAGTCTGTGTGTATTACAAAGCAACTCCTTGTTCCCTGAACTGATCTACAAAAAACTACCCTTCCATTTTCTGCTTATCTCATCAATGACTGTACTGGTCTTTTTAACTTAATTTCCAAAAGCATACAAACATAGCTCCAGGAATAAGACCACAGTCAGGATGGACTAGAAATGTAGACTTACATACAAGTAATAGAAGATACCAAAACTGTGAGAGGAGAGGGCCTTATCTTTGTCACACATTGTCAGCACAATCCTTCCAATTATGGTGCTGTGGCTTTCCAATTATTACTGCATATGTTTTGTCCTGGGGACTACAGAAATTAAGAGTATGTTCTGGGTTGTAAAGTGGACAACTGGTGAGAACTCTGAGCTAGTGCCAAACAAAGTACTAATGGCAGTAAGTACAGCAGAGTTATATCAGTGTGGAGCTAATTATCTCTGCTGGGACACCCAGCTAATCAGCACAACAGTCAAGCCATGCTACTGCAGTTGTACAACTTTTGCAATTAAGCTACTGTGCCTGTTCAGGTCCACACTGCTCCATGTAGCTTGCTTGGACCTCAGTACGAGGACCACAGAGCATTGCGCTGGGCTGCAAAGGCATGCCCTGGAGTTCCTTAATGGTTCAGAAACACTTCGAGGAAATCAGAAAGAAAATGCTTTAATGCCACAGAGGATTATTACAACTTATTTTTGAACATAAGAAGGATTTTTTCACAATGCATTTTTGTAGTGCTGCTGTTCTGAGTTTCCTGTTTCAATCAGCTTGGATTGTGTCTTTATTAGAAAAAGGTCTAGGCTTCTGTTTGTGATACAGCATGCTCTGACTGAGTACTTAACCTATAGGAATCAGCTTTTCCATATTTTAAAAAGAATTTACTTCATTTCCACCTGTTCATATGCCTGAGCTTAAAAATACAAGGATGAAATTTCATTAGCACAATTTACTGGAAATTTGGAAAAATTGTGCCACAGTTTGTGGCTTTATTACTCTACGTAAAGGGTTTGATTTCATGAAAACAAACAACTGGTTGGGCAGTTGTAGTTGGAATCAAAGCAAATAATCTATGCCCTTTAGACCTTTGATATTCATGTTTTGACACTGCCACAAAATATATGCAAAAATATACAAAGCATATACCCCCATGTACAAAATAAAAAGAAAAATACTATTAAGCTTTAGGTTAGAAGTCCTGTCCTTGAAACAGAAACAAGCACGACAAATTCGAGGACCATAACTATTACGTCGGCTACTTGATGTTTCTTTGACTCTGGCTTTGTTTTTCATTGCAAGTATATACCTGGGTACATCGTCTTCCCTGTTTGTTTGTACTAGTTACTGTCATTCTGCCACTTTGTTGCAATTTTGAAGTAATCCTTATGTTTGAATTCAATCTCTTTTCCATATGTTATTTCTAGTCAGCTGAATCATGAAGAAGAGGAAAGACAGTCATTCAAGGAGTTTAACTTATGTGTAAGTAAAATACTGAATTTGAGTTACCATTTTTATTTTTATCTAAGATATGTGACTTGGAGCATCTATTAAGGCAACAATAGAAACCCGTAAGATTGATCTGTTTTCAGAGAGAGTATTTTAAAATGTAATATGCACTAGCTTTGTTATTTGTAGTGACTACAGAGACTTATTTAAGTGTTATTTAAGGAAGATAATGCCAGAAGGTGAGGCAGACTTGTTGTGTGATAGTGAATTACATAAACATATTCTCACTAAAGGAAATGCTGTTTGGCTTCATGTTACTTGAAATGAGTTCTTTAGGAAATTCTGATTTTTCACTCCTACCAGTTTACAACACCAATGCTTTTAATCTCTTATATGTTTCAGGTACTCACAACATTTACAGGTGATAGTTCAAAAAAAAAAAAAAAAAAGGTAACTAAATAGCTGACATATGGCATTTTCTGAAGTTCTTTTCTAAAATAATTTTAAAAAAATAACTCTATGGACATGATGGCACCCATATTTTTAGGCCAATTGACATAATAATTTTAAAATACTTCAGACACATACCAAGCCACTAAACATGAACTCAGAAGTAAAAGAAATGTATTTACACCAGAAAGTCCTCTGAAAGCCTATTCAAAGTCCTTTTATGTTAAGTACAAACTATTTCTCTTATACTTATCATCACATTTACTGCTATTATTCATTATCCTTTCAACAGCAATCATATCAATCTAAGAAACTTCAGTCTTTCAGTCAGACAGCTTTTCCTGTTTCTGTTATGCTTTCTGGCATTGTATCCCATGGTTGTAAAAATAAAACCATGACGTGAGTTTTACCATTTCTCATAATCTGCCACATACTTCACTATACTAATGCCAGCAATGTGTTGCTTCCAAACTGAGAGAATTCATGGAAACTAAACCAGCTGTTAGGAGCTCATTCTGGTTGTTTCGTTTACTTTAAATGAGTTTTTACTTTTAAAAGATCTTAGGTTGACTTCCCTTCTTCGTTAATTATTTCCTAATGAGCAATGAACTGGCTCAGTTCTTTAGTAAGTAAAGAGAAGTTAAGGCTCTTTCTACCTAAATTTAATGGAACAGGTAGGAGCCATAAGACATCGCGCACATTATTATCTAATTGCCTGACTGATTAACTGCTCATTATTTGCCTAAATGTTAATTTTCCATATTTCACATTAACTGCATAATTGCTAAACTGCTATATGGCTTATATTTTGCTCATCTACTGCCCTTTCTTCGGAATCTGCACATTTCTACCTCAATAACAAAATTTTTCTTGCCTTTGTTCCTCCCACATAAACAGCTATCCTTAGTTTCACTACTTTGCTGTTCCTTTTGTTTCTCCCCAAACATTGGTTCCTCTTTTCTTGTCCTTTTTCTGTATTGCTACTTCTATTCAAAAGAATTTGCAATTACAGTTCCTTCTATACAGTTTTTCTTTCCCCTACACTTTGCTCTCTGCTGTGTTGACCAATAGACCTGAAATACAATGCCCAAAGCAACAAAGCTTGTATTAGACTGATTTAAAACCTGTTTGAAGAGACCTCAGCTGGTATCAAATAATCTAATGTAAATTGCACACTTTATAACAAAAATAAGGCAAGGGATCTTTAGAGCTGAAGCTAAAGTCACAGTTAGCATGACAAGAAACTGGGAAATTTGAGACATGAGGTTAGTAGCAGCCCCTCCAAGCTGTGCTGTGATAATGTGTTCTGTTCTTCTTAGATCTAGATACCACTGTAAAGAGAGGTAGAGCTGAGTACTGATTTTAACAGGTGTAGGCAACCTGCTGTATTTTATACTTTTCAGACAAATCCTGCCAACTTCAAAGAGACAAAAAAGTAAAATAAAATACTTCTATAGTTCTAGAAGATGAGCAGGCAGCCTCTGAAATAGTTTACGCATGCAAAATTGTCTACAGAGTGTCAGAAACCTGCCATGAAACGGTTAAACTGGGATCCTAGGAACAGACAAAGTTCAGGTGGAGCAAGCATTGAATTCCATACAGATTATGCCTCCCAGTTTAATAAGCCTACTACTTCTCTTGTTGTAGATGTTAAGCATATGACAAATTTCATCACATCTTTTCTTTGTACAGGCAGGCAGGCAAACATAAGTCTGCTACAATCCTGTTCTACGATTTTTTTTTCTACTGAATTCTTTTTAGAAAAAGCATTATACTTCAAAAGTCCAAAATGCATTTTCAACTGAGTACTGAAAAAGTGGTATCTAGTTACACAGGTGGAATATAACCACTCTATTTTTTTTGTTTTGTTTTGTTTTGTTTTGTTTACAAAAGCCTATTAACTGTCATTTCATGTCCCAAATCTCTTACTACATAAATAGATGTCTGACAGCCAACCTACCTGGCTTATGAAATCTCTTTATTCCCCTAACTCTACAGAGCACACACTAAGTCTCATCAGTACGAAATACTTGTTTACTGACTTGAACTAAGCAAACATTCCAAATCATCCTTCTGTGGGACAGGTGTGCTAGTTGCAGACATGGCTTTAAGAGAAAACAAAGATAGATGCAAAACTTCTACTGTCCACACATATCTGGCCCATTATCCACAGGGAAAATTTAATTCATCTCCAGAAAATACTCATTTTGTTCTAGTCTGCCTACCTGAGCTTGTTGTATGAATTGACAGAGACAGACCTTGCTGAGAACTGCAATATACCAATAGGAATTTTATTTGCAGAGAGCGACAGTTTATCAGTCTGACAATACTATTGAATTCAAAACCACAAACAATTTTATTCTGTAACAAATTGAACATTGTGCAGATCTAAAATAGTTCTGGTTGAAAAGCCTACGCACTTTTTATCACTTAAAATAATAAAATGAAGCAATACTCGTACAACTTGGATGTTCATGCCACAGAAAGAAGAGTTTATCAGCATCTTGACCACCAGGTTCAAGAGGAAGGTTTTTGTCTATATGCTTAACAAATTCTTTTAAAATTTATTTCACAATGAATTATGTGGATGCTACTGCCTGTGGCTGCAGATACACTCTCCTAATGCATCCTCTGCATTGCCATGGAGTCTTAATTCCCACCATAACCTACTATGCTAGATAGACCCATCCAGACACTGTCATGCCCAGGCTGCCACATCAATCAGGCACATGCCAGCAGATGCTCCCTCCATCCCAGAGGAAACCTCTGCAGGACACTCCTTTGGCCATGGCTGGAGCCAAAGCCTCCCAGCAGGGGCAGGGGGCACCTGGGTCAGGCAGTGGTGGCACCATCCCCTTCCCCAGCACTCAGCTTCCCAATGCAGTGCATGGCTGGGACCAGACCTTCAGCTAGGTGGGAGCAACAGGGGCTGAGAGGTTCCACATTTGCCCCAGACCAATGGGACATCCACACAGCATTACTGGGGCAGCCTCTGGGCTTTGCACAGTGCTGCAGGACGCAGGCAACACTGCCTGTGAATGTGGAAAACCAGAACAAAAAGCTGAGTCGGGAGAACACGTACATGAAGATAGTAAGGAAATCCCCAAAGGGAATTCCCAAAATGACTGCATAAACCAGAAGAATTGTCTGATGGGCCCATGAGTTGTACACAATTTTGAGGAAAGATCCACACAGAGGGTGTGTGGGTTGGGACCACACAGCTAGCTGTAAGGCCCTTGCAGGCCGCAGGCAGGTGCCATACCTTTTTCCTTGGTTCAATGCTGTCTCATGGAAGGTTTTCAAAATCTCCGGCAAGTGACTGAGGAGGGAGAAGACCAATGTGTGCTTTGGGTTGCCTCCCAAACCAGGTCCTGCTCCAGCCCACAGCCTTTTTTATATTGTGCCAGCCATGTCACAGACCCCACTGTGATGTGGCCACTGCTGACCTGCTGTCTGCTGTGACGTGGCCACCATGTCACCAGTTTGCAGTACCAGGAGCTGATGTAGTGAGCAAAACGCGGCTCCACTGGGAACCAGGACTGTGGCTCTTGACACTTGCTCGAACGCTCTGCGGTGGATGATCTCCACAACCCAGGCCTGTCGGGAGATGCCTGCACACAGCACCAGCAGTTGCTCCCATCTGTTTGGGGGCACCTGGGGTCTGCTATCACCTCGCAGCACCTTACCACCTCCCTCTGGTCCCACTCCTGCCTGCCTTTGGTCCCCTCCTTGCTGGCTTTCTTCTAGGCTGCAAGGATGCAAAAGGGATGTGTAGAATCATATGAAACACATTTCAACTGTATTTAATTTACTTTCCTTTGAACCACAGTATCTGGAACTGGATGTCATGCTAGGGCTGCTGTGAAAGACAACATCCTTAGCCAATACAAAGACCTGAAGAGGTTGTTTTTTAGTGATTTAATCTGTCTTCCAAGGCTTGCATTCTTACACTTTTATCAGTAGATTTTCACAATTGTTCTAATGGTTCTGAAATGACTTTCTAAATAAACTTAATGGCCTGAACATAAAGTATTTGGACAGGTTTTTTTTTCCTATTATGAAATAATTTTTTCTCCAGCTGTTATTAACAGAATATAAGATTGATGACACAAACCTTGTATGCGTTTTTTTTTGTTGTTGTTGTTGTTGTTCGTTTGTTTTTACATCGTGTTTCAGTGTTTAACATTGGAAGAAACATGCTCTGTGGTGAAACTGTGGAGAAAATAAGTTTCTTCCTAGCATGGTGAACTTAAAATGTCTGCCTGATTCGTGCACTGTTCAGTTTTTCTTCAGCTACCCCATCTTTCTCATAACAGAGACTTCTGGAACTGAACTGTATATTAAATATGCGGCATTGATCACTTTGCTGCTAATCTCAGGAGACAGTCAGCCACTATCCCCAACTATAAATACTGCACTGTACAACCTGCATCAAGATCTGTGCCTAATGTAGCTGCCATCTCCATTATAGCCAGTGAAGTTCTGGTCAGCCAGAGAGGTAGCCCTTGATAAATATGCAGCAGGACAGTCAGTGAAAGAATATGGTGACAATGCACAAAAATGACTTTTTCCCATTGTTCTACAGATTTCTTTCTGTCTTGTCCTAGCAATGCCAAGTGCCTCTTCTGCTTCCTTCCAAACTTTTTCCAGTTTGTCTTGGATAAAAATGGATAATGTGAGGTGAATAATAGAGAATGAGAAAGTGGGAATCACAAAAGGTAGCTGTCATTTTTTTGCCAGTAAGTATCAAACTTAAAAACTTATAACTTAACAACATATAAGAAAATAGAAGCCCAGTGTTGTGGTTTAACCCGGCAGGCAGCTCAGCACCACACAGCCATTCACTCAGTCCCCCACAGTGGGATGTGGGAGAGAATCAGAAAAAGGTAAAACTTGTGGGTTGAGATAAAAACATTTTGATAGGGTAGAAAAGGAGGGGAAAATAATAATAATAAAAAAATATATATCTAAGTGATGCACAATGCAATTGCTCACCATCCACTGACCAATGCCCAGCACGTTTCCAAGCAGCAGCCATCAGCCCATCCCCCAGTTTTATTGTTCCACATGGCGCCATATGGTGTGGGATATCCCTTTGGTCAGCTGTCCTGGCTGTGTCCCCTCCCAGCTTCTTGGGCACCCCCAGCCTCCTCGCTGGCAGGACAGCACGAGGAGCTGAAACGTCCTTGGCTTAATGTAAGCACTGCTCTGCAACAACTAAACATCACTATGTTATCAACATTGTTTTTCGCTTAAATACAAAAAATGGCATCACACCAGCCACTATAAAGAAAATTAACTCCATCTCAGGCAAAAACAGAACACTCAAGAATCTTCTAGGGCTGTGGAAAATTGTAACATTCTTATTGATATGAATGGAGCGGGGCTATAAGAATGGCATGTGTTGCTGACATTTGCAGTAGCAGGTCATCAAGATCCTAGCGCTTATCTACCTGTAGATTCTCAGGACAATCATATTTGAAATAGAGACAGTGACTAAACCCCAGTGACTCACAGAGGTGAGACAGGATAGAGAGGATTAACCTCTGTCATTCCCTGGACGGTACAATGAGATACAGCTAAAACCAGCACACTCCTACACAGAACTCAGAAGTGTTGGGAGGGGCTTGAAAATTGATGCCCTCTTGTCCTCCATGTTATTGCAAGCAGCCCTGGCTGGACTGCCTGGATAAGGTCATCTTTGTGCCTGAGTGCTCGGCAGACTGCTTACATGCATCTGGGCGCTGGTGGGTATGAGACTGTGAGTTTGAGAGACTGAAATCAGTTGTGTTTTAAATTTATCTTTCCTTCCCATGAGGTATTGCACTGAGCTACCGCAGCATTATTTTGCATCAGGCAGTCAGTCGGGCAGTCGTCATGTTTTCATGAGTTTCCAAAAGATACATAAACTATAATAAGATACAGCTGGGTATATGTATACTGTGATAAGCAATTCAACATTCATTCATGCAATTGTAAGTTGTGAGATGAAATTATTCATTTGTTAAACTAAAGGGCCATCTCTAGTGCTAAAATACAAAAGAAAACCAGCATTTCTAGGACTGGGTTGATGCCTTCGTCCTTCAAAGGAGCCAAATGACAAAATATATATTTATATTATCAGTACTGTGACTAAATCAGAAACACTATCTCTGGACTACTGTTTCATTTGCACATCCTACTAGATGCATAGGTTGCAGGAGCAGTATTTCACTTGATCTTTGGGAACCAGCTCCAGAACACAGTAAAAGAGCGGTAGGGCAATACATAGTCTTGTCGAGGCCAGGGTATAGTACCTAGGCTTTCTGTCCATGGAAAATTCTCAGGAAAACTGTGTCAAGGCATGCAACTAAGTTAAAATTTGAACTTATGTTGTATTTGAAAGACAGTTAATGGAGAATACATACAGGTTTATGGTAAAAATTGCTGTTCCATAGGTCTTGAGAATGTCTGTAACATAAGGAGTTTTTAGGTCCCCATGATGATGTATTTCTTTAAAATGTCTTGAATTGCCAAACTGTCCATAAGTTAGGAGATGTACTGTGGAGAGAAACATGACTTCAGACACTTACAGTACTCACAGTTGACCTCAGGGTAACATGAAGAGATGAGGCTACTCCCAGAAGCATGGTCTCCTATGGACTGGAAAAGGAGGATAAAAACAAAAAACAAACAAACAAAAAAAACCATAGTAATTAAAGTTTTTACATTCCACCTTGCTAAATTACTATTTAAATGTAGAAGAGAGCGATTTTGAAAAGCAGCCTCTGCCAAGTGTAGGACACCAGATGCCACACTGGAAAACTGCCTGGTTATTCTCTGGAATTTGTAGCCAACGAAAGGGAAGGACATTGAATCAAGTGAATGAGGACAGAATTACAGAAAAAAGTAATCTGTGGGTACGTTATTGAATCACGGTATAAATACAGCGTGTAGAAATTGGATTTCCCTAAACCTGATGTACTTGAATTTGTAACTTTAACATTCTTTCAGTATTTTTGATAAAAAGTGTCCCTGCAAAATATTAATCAAAACAGTTTTATGATAGAAAATACTGGTTCAGCAAAATACTTTCTGGTGGATTTACAGAACAAATATATTCCACATAAGATTTCTCCAAAATGAAAAACAGTTTCAGAAAGAAAAAAAAAAAAAGAAGAAGAAAAAGAAAGAAAACTAACGATATAGATTCATAGATTCTAACCAAGTGTTTCTATTTGCTTTTTTTATCTTTACTATTTTATATTGTCTTGTGACATTAGCAATGGTACATAATCTGACAGGCTACAAGGTGAGAGATTTCCATTAAGCACATGAAAAAAAAAATAATATACTGACCAAAATATTGTAGAAATGAATTGTTCTGGTCACATGTAGGACAGCCAAAGGAAAATTCTGACATTGGCTCCATGCTCAAGAGGATGGAGAGGAGCCTATAAGGAAAACATCCAGGAATTTTTTTTATGGACAGAAGAAACTAGAAATGCAGGAATGCTTAGTATTTGGAGAGTTTTACCTTCAGCTAGTAGAGATAAGTTATGCTAAAAGAGCAATAATATACATTTGTATTTGTTCTGTTTTTTCCAGAAAGTTGTTTTTCAAATGCGTTTTCTTACAGGGCCACTAGCATCAGATGAGTCCATAATTCAGTAGCTGAATTTTTTTTTTTCCCTAAACGTGGAAGTTTTATATTTTTCATAGCACAGAAAACTCACCATATGATTATTTGTACTTTCTATTGTGTGCATTGGCATAAATGAAAGTAGGAAAACACATGCCTATTTACTTACCTCACATCTTAGCTACAGATCTCAGAAACTGGGAGGTAAATTTGCTAAATTGTCTTGACTCCTGTAGTTTCAGGTAAAAAAATACTCAGTTAATCAGTGTTAAATAAGCCCCATATGACAATTGAGAAAAAAAAAAAAAAAAAGTAGTATAATGCAGGAATTCAAAATTTGGATTAATTAAGTTCTTAAAAACTTGTTTATGGTGCAGCTTTTGTGTCACTATAGAGGGCTAATTGGGACATTGACGTTCATGTATTTCTAAAGAGAATTGCATATATACTTAAAAAAAAAACACTTTAGTGTGCAAACGATAGCATTTTGTTGGAGAGGTAATAGCTTTGGCTTAGTGGGAAAGTGGGGTTAATAAGGAACAAAAAATTATTTAATAACATTTCCACACAAAGAAAAGTTTATAGCAGCAATGTTTTTAGATACCATGAGCATGCAAGTGACTTATTAAATAGTTATAGCCAGTAAAACATGTAACTTACAGCCTTTTACTTGTTAAAAGGTGTCATTCACCTTCAAAAATCCAATAGTACAGTGTAAACATAATGATCAAAAAAGTCCGCAACTGTGATAACAACTATGGAGTGATTGAATTATTTCATATCACATATAAAACACTCGATCTTGTAAATTGTGGCTGAAGATGTAAACAGCTTTAGAGAATCACCTCGCACCTGCTAAAAGTTCACCTCCTGAGAAAGGGAGCAAAGCTAAGTAACAACAGCAGCGTTTATTAGGGTGACCCATACAGCTCCAGAAGTCAGAACTAAGTATCAGTCCTATTGGCCTTATTCTCACATAAATACCACATGACTAACCACAGAAATGAAAGAACATTTCTCTTGTAGAACAGGACAAAGAGGACAGAATACATCTTCTGAGGAATAAACAAAGCAGTTGGGTTGGTGAGGGAATCAAGGCCCCTTTCCTCAAAGGTATTTAAAAAGGAAAAAGAATTGTTGAAACAGGTTTGTTTAGCATGAATGCAGTATGAGAAAAAGCTCTCTCTCTCGCATCTACGTTAAGTCAAATAGGGTTATTAAGGAGAAAAGTGTATAAGCTAGCAGCACACTGCTCAGTTACAAGCTCAACATAGTTTGCCTCTTTCTCATCAATCTTAAAACGCATTGACTGCATCACATAACTGCTCCAACTTTGGAATGCATATTCATCTCAGGCCATGGAAAATGATAGAAAAGGCATTAGAATTTTTATCTTCATCTTCACTGAAATTAATTAATATAGGGTCTACTAAATATTTAAATTATTATTGGTGAATGATTTTTGTGTTAATATGCATTTGATTAATTTGTTTTACCTACTCATCTTCACAAGTGAGTTGTGATTAGTATGTATGAATCAATCTTTTTTGAATAAACACTTTCAATGCACAAAGTGGATGCAGTAAGTTATGAACAGCAATGCTTTTGGGGGCATCCTTTTGCAATGGATTGTAAAAGGTAAGTTTTGACATTGGCTTTCATACCATTATTTTTTGTCATCCAGCTTTCTTTTTCTCTTTGCTTTCCTCACAAATTATTTTGGTCTGATAAAAATATACATATATATTTTGTAACAGTATTCAGAATGATGATATGTGTTATTTTGTACAGGATGACATATTTCACAATAATACTTTTAATTAACAACTGTGGTTCTTCAGGAAAAACAACAACAACAACAAAAGCCAACATTAGCATGCCATGGAGTTCATGTACATTTTGTTTAGCCAGGATCTTTTGGTAGGAAAGAAAAATGTAATTGGATTGTTAAGTGCACTGTATACACTTTAGGCTACAGAGAATATTGGTAAAACTTTGAGAGTCACTGTCAAATGCTTCGTGTTACTTTACTTCTTAATAGACTCTCTGGCCTTCACGGCACCTCTCTCTTATGAGGAAAGGCTGAGAGACTTGGGACTGTTCAGCCCAGAGAAGAGAAGGCTCAGGGGGGATCTCAGCAATGCATATAAATACCTGAAGAGAGGCTGTAAAGACAGAGCCAGGCTCTTTTCAGTGGTGCCCAGCAGGAGGCCCAGAGGCAATGGGCACAAACTGGAACGCAAGAGGCTGTCTGGACATAAGAAGAAACTTTATTACTGTGAGGGTGAGTGAGCTCAGGCACAGGTTGCCCAGACAGGCTGTGGAGTCTCCATCCTTGCAAATATTCAAAAGCCACCTGGACACAGTTCTGGGCAACCTGCCGTGCACATCCTTGCTTGAGCAGGGGGGTTAAACCAGATGACCTCCAGAGGTCCCTTCCAACCTCAACCATTCTGTGATTCTGTGGGCAAGAAATTCAGAGTGAGATAAGCTGAGAATTTGTAACAGCTGGTGCAGAAGTCCATGCACCTGTGATATATATAGTCCGAGGGGTTTAGTTCAGATTAGATTTAGGGTTTTTTCCCACAGCAAACATCTCACCAGGCACGTGGCTTGCAGCTGCCTGAAGAACCAGTCATTGTTTAAGATCCTTATGTTTTCTTACAGGCTGGAGAACATTTGATGTGCATTGAAGGAGTTTCTGGTTTAATTTCCTCCAGAAGGAATTCAGTTGGCACACACCAAAGTGTGTGAAGCAAGATAAAGTGCATTAAGTGAAAGTAACCAAAGAATTTGCTTAAAAACTGATGTACTGCTGTTAAAAATAATTAAAAAAAAAAAAGTGATATAGACACAGCCAATGAGCATCCCTCATAAAGAACATAACATCAAATGTGTAGTGGGATGGTCTGTTTATTTTATATTTTCTTCCATGTACAAGATTGCCTTTATTGAAAAGGAGCTTGCAGACCAAAAATAAATGAACAATCAATTTCTTGCCTAATCAATTATTTTTCATCACTCTGCTCCACAATAAGAACAAAATCAAAACAAAACAAGTTTCTTACGTCTCTTGTGTTTTTTTACAAAATTCACCTCACTTTTCTTTTTCTAAGTATGTTGCTGTGGTGAAAAAAGCAGAACTTCCTAGTACTGATACAATTCTAATAGTGTTTTTCTATTTCATGTTATAACTTACAGAATATCCTGAGTTGGAAGGGACCCACAAGGATCATCGAGTCCACCTCCTAGCTCCACACAGGACCACCTAAAAATCAAACCATATGTCTGAGAGCATTGTCCAAATGCTTCTTGAATCTCCAGCAGGCTCAGTGCCGTGACCACTTCTCTGGGGAGCCTGTTCCAGTGACAAAGCACCCTCTTGCTGAAGAACCTTTTCTGCGATATTGATCCAACCTGAACCTCCCCTGTCGCAGCTCCATGCCATTCCCTCGGGTCCTGTCGCTGTCACCAGAGAGCAGAGATCAGCGCCTGCCCCTCCGCTCCCCTCATGAGGAAGCTGCAGGCCGCCATGAGGCCTCCCCTCAGTCTCCTCTTCTCTGGGCTGAACAAACCAAGGGGCCTCAGCCGCTCCTCATACGTCTTCCTCTTTAGACCCTTCACCAACTCCTGTATAGCAAAAAAGAAAAATATATTGGGGTCAGTTGTATTAAAACACATTTTTTTTCCTCTCTTCCTAAAGGCTGTTTTTAGTATAAAGATTTTTTTCTTTTCATACAACATTAAATCACACTCATATCACACACTACCAAATCTACTTGATGTTGTAGACCAAGTATAGATTTACCAAAGGCGTTCTCATGACTAAACACCATGTTTACAAACCTTGTATCTTGAGTCACAAAATGCATTAGAGGGAGATGCAGTAGAGGGATGTGCAATCCTACATATTTACACATTGCATTTGGACCTGGCCTTCACACAGGACCTCAGTCTTGTCCTCAGTGTCTCTGCTAAGGAGCTGCTAGAGAACTAGAAAGTGGCTACGAATCTAGTTCTGTCTTTAAAGTTTGCTTTCTCTTTCTGTGCTTTTTGAACAATTGTACTGAGTTCTGTGGTATTTATTTGCTTGTAATCTCATTGAAGTTAGTCAAATGATTGGTTCCAACTCTGGACTATGTGTTTAAAGAAAAAACAACTTCAAAACTAATCTAATATACAGTAAGGGCTCAAGCTATGACAAAAGTGAAATATATATATATTTTAAAAGATCTTAAAATATTGTTTTTTTTTTTCCTTGCTGGCACATACTGGAATGTGTTTCTACTATTTAAAGTGCAACAGGGGAGCATGGACATCTGATTAAAAAAACACCCTGCTACATCTTGCAAAAAAATGTTGTCATGAGAAGATGTAAGTTAGATTATTTATTAGTGAAATTAGGTCCATATGTAAAGGTAAGAAAGATTCCTTCTCAGGGAGATAGGCATAACATAATTATATCAGTAGTGTATAAGAAAATGCTGTATATACTTTCTTCATCCAACAGAGTTCCCATTCCACCACCACAAAGGAATTATTCTTTTAAGAAATTCAGAGTAACAGCTTTTCCTACTTCTCCCTCAGAAGCAATTTTTTAATACTTGCCAGAGGAATATTTGCCTCTGAAATCTTACCTTGGAATAGCCAAAAGAACACAGCCATGCTCCGAGGTCTGATATAAAAGTCAGTGAAAGCCTTGAGTGACTTCCTGATTCTAATTAAACCAGGCAGATCTCTGAATCCTACAAAATTCCAAACAATGTCAGGACACATTGCTTTGGCAGCCAGCCAGCCCCAAACTGAAAGGGCTGAAAATTTAGTAGTCTTTCAGGAAATATGGCTGAAGCTTTATTTTGGAATAAATCCTAATAAGCAGTGTTTTCAGTTTTGCTATATACTCTGGAACAGTTCTATTTTGCCTTTACTACCCAAATAATTCTGTTGCCATATGCATGATTGTGTAATGCATGTTGGTATGCTGATGACATTTATCAAGTGCTCAGCTATTATCTTTATTTGAATGGAAGTGAATTTTATTGACTTGCAAATGAGCAGCCTAGTTTGATCTATTCTTCAGATCAAACACAAGAATTGCATTCTACTGTAAAATATGCAAATTAAAAAATAATACACAATTCCAGTACACATAATTTCAATGGCAATATTTCATTACACAATATAAAAAAAA
>VXAA01001522.1:39894-131478 GCA_013399115.1 Anseranas semipalmata | reverse complement strand
AAAAAAAAAAAAAAAGGTTTGAATTATTTGGTTGATTTTTTATTCACTGTCCTCAAATCTTGAGAGTTAGGCAAGCTGGAACAGCAATTGAGGTAATGAAGTAGAAAAATCCAGATTTAGAATATGAACTAAACAGCTTTGGCATGAGTTCTGATAAAACAATACTTGAGTACCAGAAGTAAATCATTCTAATATTTGAGTTATATGTGAAAAATGTTTAATCTACCATTCTTGCCTCTTCAGCATCTTGTTCTTCTCAGATATAGCATTAATGAAGATGTCTTACTATATTGACAGACAACAAAAAGCGTAACATCTCTCAATACTTGATATATCTGCTTTAGAAAAAACAAACAGCAGTTTTGATGATGACAGTCCATCATTCTTCAGTTCAGAGTTCCTCACTGTTTTCACAACTAACATTATGTTTAACAGATCACTTTCTTTTAACATGGTTTCTTTCCTTCCTAAAGTGAAAACACTATTTCAACAATACCTCTGTATGATTTTACCACACAATGCATCTTTAAAATGATATCCATACTTACGGCAGTTATTTATGAGGGAATTTTTCAGAACATTTAAATAAAGGTGAGTGCCACAAGTTTGCCATTTCTGCAAATGTTTCATCAAAAAAATCTTGATTTATACCCCACCCACACAGCAAGCACTTTATGCTTATGTTTATATATAAAAATATTTTTAAGTAAAACAGCTTCTGAGGACTAAGGCCACAAAACTTGAATTCTGATGCAACTCTGTGGTTGTTTACTCTGTGCATTAGGCAAATGAAGCTGTCTGGCTGCTGTGCAGAGTTTTATTTAACTTAAATTAAAAGGAAGAGATTAGAGCTTGTTTTCACAATCAGACTGATTTGTAATTAAGTAAAAAAAATGTTATATATACAGTATTTATGATACTCTGTAAGAAAAAAAAAAAAAAGATTCCCTATAACAAGAAAATACCTCTACAATCTGCTTTGGTTAGGTCTGACAGGAGAGGATAAGGATACCCTGGAATTATCCAAAGATTTATATATATTACCTGCCACTGAAACAGAAATAAAACAATAGCATAAAATAAAACATTACATGATAAGATACCAAAAATAAACCAAATTTATTTTTAACTTTTCCCTCTGAAGTGTCTTGCAAATGCTATTTTAATAGGTTTCATTCGCATAGTACTTGTCTTCTTCCATAGCTATAGTGAAATATCAGCTACAAACACATTTCTTAAGACCATGCTGTGATCCAGAAATGTTTGATATATATTGTAAACCTCTAAACACTAGTTAACTTTTCCCATTCTAAATATATCAAGACATCACCTAAAATATGTTTCAAACTATAAAACATTACTCCAACAAAGTAAAAAATATAACACAAACAAACCATCAACAAACATTCAAGTGCACTTGAAACTCAGAAATACACATAAAATATTTACAAACAAGAGTGTATTGATTACTGTAGAAATAAAGCTGTAATACTAACTATTAAGACAGATCATGCCTTCATATCAATCCAAGGTAAATAAAAAAATAGTTCATTACTAGAGCAAACTCTGAATTACATGAAATGCAAATATATAAAAAAAGTTATAGCTTCTCTGCTGCAAACAGAAGTTTCTGAAGTTTTCTGAAGCTGTTTCTCCACATCATTTTGTTTTCCAGTAGTCTCCATCAACTTTTGTAATAAAAAAAAAATGAAACGTGAGTGAAAATCTTCTGCTTTCTGGGTTGTTTTTAGTTTTGTTTTAAATATTCTTCTTTTTCATTCTCTTAAAGATGGCGGTTTCCAGGTTGTATGCATTAAATACCAGGAAGATTACAACTGTCCAATGTTTTCCTGATTCATATGCATGCAGAATAGGACGTAAGATCAGAAAATTATACGAAAAACATAAAAAAAAAAAAAAAAAAACAAGCAAAAAGAAAACATAATCAGTGCAGGACAAAGAGGAGGTATGAACTGTCTTTGTTCCACCAAAGTCAACAGTACCACAAAGCATTCTTGTCAGTCAAAGATCTGCTCCCAGCCACCACTCAACAGTTTCCTAATTAGTTTCTTAGAAAAGATTGTAAAAATAATGTCTGCTTGAGTATTCTTATGTTTTCTCTAAAAATATTGGTATAATCCCACCATAAGCAATTTCTATGCCTGTGGACAGGATGACATATTCTCTAGCAGCAGTAATTCTTTAGCTCTCTTCCATATCAGGTAAGCTGTGTGCTATAACATCTCATGGTTCTGTGTCTTGGGGTCTAGGCTGATGCAACAGAAACATGCAATTCCTAAAGGCAATAAACTTGTAAAAAAACCACACACAAATCTGTAATTCCAATATTGCAACTTTATAATATAAACAAATTTTAACATCTCAGCACATTATTCATAATAGTCTTTGCATATATCTTCTCTTAGGGAATAATATAATAAATAATATCCAATACAAAAGCAGCAAAGTGCTTATGTTAAGACAATAGCTCAAACATGCCTTCTACAAAAAGATATTTCTATTGATGATAGCTATGATCTGTATGGTTTTGGGGGGGGTTGTTTTTCTTTTTCCTCCTATCTACTTTATTTTCTTTTTCAGTGGTACAATGCATAGAAGGAGGAAAAAAGACAAAAGAACAACAACAAAAAAAATAGCAAAGTTACTGTGAATAGAATTAAAGCTGTTTTCCTAATATTTACTTCTTCATTAGACTGGGGGCATGCCACCCAGCATGCAAATGGCCAAAAACATGTGACGTGATCCTGTACTTCGTGTTTAGTAGCATAATTTAGATACATATAGGTAAATGTTTTGTGGCTTTCTGCCCCTTTATTGTTCAAGGAGATACAAGAAAGAACATTTTTTGTAATCTCATTACACTATGCACTACTTATATCTAATATATCTAGCATATGTGAAATATAGCCCCACAATAAAGCTCTAAAATGCCAAAGTATAAATGCCAGCTAAATGTTGGTAGAATTATAGTGTTTATTTATTCATTTTTGTAATTTTAATATCTATCATGTAACTATAGTAACATAGTTTGTTACTCTCATGTACAAAACCATAACTTTTGATGAATGATTTACAAAGGAAACCAACTAAGCAGAAGATCAAAAACATCATTAAAGCCTCAGGCATATGACAATTCAAACAAAACCATATTGGTTGTGGCCCTGTACAGTGTGCCTTTCAAAGCAGCAGTGTTTGTGGGTTTGGTTTTTGAATATGCAAAATAAACTTCCAGAGTTTTTGACCTAGAAAGGAGAATGCAAATTTAGAAAGAGGGGAAAGAAGTACCTTTGTGTTCACACTGTCAGGGAGCATGGCGGGATGCGGGCTGACTCCAGCAGAAGAGCTGGGATGACCCGAGCACAGGCATTGCATGCCCTTCCCTCCAGCCCCTGAGCAGAGCAGGCAGAGCTGGCGGTGTCCGCAGGGCCCATCAGCAGCCCGGGGGCCTTGAGGGGACAGGCTGGGACCAGGGCCAGGGTCCCACAAGGCAACAGGGCTATGGACAGAGACAAGGCATGCTGCAGCATGGATCCATGTCTCGCCAGGGCCAGGGCTGGGCGTGGGCTGCTAAGCAGGCTGGAGCTGACTTAGGGCTCCTTGGCCCTGGGCCGGGGGGAGCCAGAGGGACATGACAGGGCTGCCATGTCCCCTGGGTCCTGCCATATATATTGCTATTGCTCACAGAAATTAATTTCTAACAAATAACAGAAGGACCCAGGTGGCAGGTCCAGAGCAATGACTGCTTGGGGAGGTAGGCTAGACAGCAGAGAGGCTGTGAGTGCACTGTTTCTGCCAAAAAAAAAAAAAAAAAAAAAAAGAAAGAAAGAACATGTAAATATTTACATGAAACAAAAGTTACTCTTTCTGAGAACACAATGATTTCAGAAAATCCTTTAGGCATCACATTAGATAAAGTAGAGTCCTTGACTTATTTAATTGTTTGTACCATACAGAAGAAAACAGTTATTGACCTGCGTAATCATGATAAATCTTGCAAACTGAGGTAGTTAATCAAACAGTTTTTTTCATGTAATAGTAGAAGCCCCTCTAATCAATTATGTAGATAACTACTTAGATAATTGCTTAATACCTGTTACTTAGCACCATATATGTGCGTACTGGGTGCAGGTGCCCAGGTGCTCGCAGGGCTGCCCCATGGCAGACACAGCCGGTTCCATCCAGCTCCAACGGCCCCACCGCAGGGCACGGCCGGGCCCCGCAGCCAAGATGGCGGCACCTTGGGGCCAGCCTGGGGAANGGAAGGGAGGGCAAACACCACACGGCAGGGAGCGGTGAGGGGAACGGTGTGAGAAACGGCCCTGCCCACACCCAGGGGAGAGGAGGAGGACAAGGAGCAGGTGCTCAGGTGCCCCAGCAGAGATGCTCCTGCAGCCTGTGGAGAAGACCATGTTGTAGCAGGTATCCACACTGCAGCCTATGGAGGACCCAACACCAGGGCAGGAGGATGTGCCCTGAAGGAACTGCAGCCCATAGCAAGGACCCACACTGGAGCAGGGGAGAAGTGTGAGGAGGAAGGAACGGCAGAGACGATCTGCTACGGACTGACCATAGCCTCCATTCCCCATCCCCCGGTGGCACTCAGGGTAGAGGAGGTAGAGGAGGCAGGAACTGAAGGAATGAAGATGAGCCTGGAAAAAAAGAGGGGTGGAAGGAAGCTGCTTTAGTTTGTCTTTGTTTCTCACCATCCTATTCTGTTCTTAAATGTCAGTAAGTGAAATTACTTGTCACCAAGTTGAGTCAGTTTTGCATGTGACGGTAACTGGTAAATGATCTCCCCATTCTTATCTTGACCCACGAGCTTTTCCATCTTATTTTCTCCCCCTGTCCTGTTGAGGGGGAGTGAGAGAGCAGCAGCAGCAGCAGCACCTGGGAGCCAGTCAAGGTCAACCCACCACAATGTTGTTTATGTATCTGGAGGAATTAATCACAACCTGTGAAAATATCCTAATCCCAGTTCAGGTACAACTCAAACACGAGCTACATTTACTAATTATTTCTGTTTCTCCACCGAAAGGACAGCCCAACTGATCCTTGATGTATTTCCTCAGCTGCTCTCTGTACCATCATTAGGATTCAGATACCACTCTGCAGAGACAAACCATGGGACTGATTTGCCTGAAAAGTGGTCCCACAAAAAGAGAGCAGTTTTCAACTGTAGCAACTTACCGATCCTCTTCAGTATATGGCTTCCTGAGTATTTGCAGGTGAATCAATTCTTCTAGAGTAAAATCCTTAAAATATCCAAAGCACAATTAAATTCACAACTTTGTGAATTATCTGTAAATCCACAGATAAACCTTGCAACCTGTTATGGCAAGAAAACTTACCTTCTGTTTAAAAGCTGTTTGATATATAGGATTTGGAAATACATTACATCTTTCAATAACTTTCTACAGATGTACATAAAATGTTGATTACTGTAAATAAACATGCAATCCTCAGATAATATGCAGCACACATAAAATAATTTTATAGGAAAAATAGTTCTACTTCTGCTAAATACCAAGAGCATAAATCCTAGCATGTATAGTTGCTTTCAAAGGCAGCTTCACTCCTATCATCTATGGAATTTTCTGTTTTTGGAAAGGCAGACAGAACAAAAGTAGTCACCAGGAAAGTCAATACCTTTTGACTTTAAAACTGTTAAAAAACTGTTTGATTTCCACATGCAGATCTTCTGTGCCCATTTCTTTATTCATAACAGAACATTAACTTGAATTTCAGAGGGAATAGGATGAAGATGGATACGTTAAATGCTACAATATGCTATTATACAAAATTGTAGGAGTTCCATAATGCTAGAGGAGAGGTTCAGATCTATATGGAGACATTGCTTATGATTTGAACGCTCTAAAATACTCAAGAGTTAAATATATAGCTAAAGTAGGGAACAAGGCTGAAATCATAGTCTCTCATAATGAATAGTCCAATTGTATTTCCCTCCATTACATCTTGACATAAATAGTGCATTTTATTAATTTTATTAGTAGTATAGCATCGAGCCTGGAGCTGCATTGTACAAATATTTAAATAGTTACCTTTTGTTGCGAATTCTTAGTGTTGATACAATTGCTGTAATGCCACAGACATGACAATTTTACAGAGAAATCTGCATCATATTGGCAACTGGTTTCATTTAAATGCACTGTATAATTAAGCACCTAGAAACAAGGAGTACCTTGGTTTGAGATGGATAAACATCCTCCAAACACTCTGACTCTGAAAGGAACTTAAGGTTCCCGGTCCTGGCATTTCAATATGAACTTGCACGATGTGCTGTAGCAACAGAGCTAGCATGATTCTTGAGATTATGAAGAGGATGGAAAAGGTAGGAAAAGTTTTCTCCATATAGATGTGGATATGGTTGATAAAATACTACATCTGAAGTTCTGTAGAAGGTGTTCGAAAGAGACATAGACATTATTAAAAGGCTGTGGAAATGCTTTACAGTAAGGACCTTAAAGAAAAAAAAAACAGTTTAGACATCAGAAGGAAACATAGGTGATTAAAGTAAGTGCAAGTATTTCTACAGGTTAAAACTATTAAATACTAGTGGACACTTCCCTCTAGTGGAGAAGGAGAAAAAAAAAAAAACATGGCACCCAATGGAGTTCAATATAGTAAAAATCAAGATGCCAAAAAGGCCGACACTTGACACCACTGAAGCAATTCGGGTTCCTGTATATATTGCATGAGTGAAGAAAGTCTCTTGAAAATATATTTTAAAATGTCTAAAAAAACCACAAAAGTTAAAAGTTCTGTAAACTTATTAATATCTAAAAATACGGTATATACACAACAATTAACATAATGGTACAAATAGGCTGCCCAGGGAAGTGGTTGAGTGACCATCCCTGGGGGTATTCAAAAGACGTTTAGATGTAGAGCTTAGTGATATGGTTTAGTGGAGGACTTGGTAGTGTTAGGTCATAGGTTGGACTAGGTGATCTTGGAGGTCTTTTCCAACCTAAATGATTCTGTGATTCTGTGAAAAGGTTTTACATGCACCCAGTAGGAATGACCTCCACAGTTTACTTCACTATGAATAAATAATGAAGTCTTCCTAAATTCAGAATAAATGCCTTTCCATCAGGCCAGCTAACTAAGCTCATGGACAAGAGCTCTCATCTTTTCTTCCCTTCGGTAGTGAAATATTTTCTGTGTAAAATAACAGATTGTAAGAGGATACCCTCTTACCTTCTCTTCTCTCTTGCCATTATAGATACAGAGACAGAAGAACAGTCAGTTTACTGCTTTCCCTCTTATATTTTTCATTCAACACAAACCATCCAAGAATGTTACCAGCTAAAATACTACCCTAATGAAAGCTCAGATTTATGGCAGGACATAGACCTTTTCTTCACATGAGAAGCGCCTCTATTATGAAGCTGATAGTCTATATATAAATTTACATGTATCCTGTATTAATAATCTAAAGAGGTTTTTAACGAAAATATCATCAAATATTGCAGAACACATCATCAAAAGTTAGGTCTTAAGCAGGGCATGACAGAAGTAGTCTTGGTCCTACCTCCAGCCTCTGGCAGGGCTTCCTCAGAGCTTCCTGAAGCCACAAAGGAACTCTGAGACTCTATACCTAATACTTTCAGTGCTGATCCATTGCCTAACTTTCTGACCAATAATGTTGTTAAAGATCATGGGCATGTGCTATTACTGGCAAAACTGTTAAATGAAATGTGTATAAATACTAATAGAAGTTATTTGCCTGCAGGACAGGTACCTGCTTCCAGGCTTGATTTCTGTTAGCTCAGTGGCTTTAGGAGTTGCAGCAGACTCTAAGCAGTCCTTTCCGATCCATTCTAAGTTTTCCCATCTGTTTGTTCGTGGTAGCTCTCAGAAATCTCTCCTGTCTGTGACTCTCCAACACCCTCTGCCTGTCATCTCGCTCCCCCCCCGTGAAATCTGGAAGTTTTCTGCTTATGAGTTCAGTTCCACCCAGGTAAGAACAATTTCTCTTCCATTCATAGGATTCTCTCATGATCAAACCAGCATTATTTTTTAAAAGGAACATAGTAAACAAATAAAATACATAGTGCATGACATAATGTCTCAATGGATGGTTCTTTTACCACGGCCAAGTAGTTAGAAAAAGGTATCCTCATTAGTAACATCCTGTTCCTGGGGAGTTTCAGACAAAATGCTCATTTCAATGCAGATGGTAATTTCAATTGTAATGAGAGACAGAGAAAATTCCAACTTAAACTTCCTTAGAATATTTATTCCTAAAGCGAAAGCTGCTGCTCTAAGAAAAACATCTGCATGTTTCCCTTATATTCTGTCCCTTCCCATAGCTTCTATCTATTAAATCAACTTTTTATGGAAATACAACAGTTACTGGTGGTACTTATGTTTATCACATATATGTGATATAAACATACATACATTTATATAAATAATATTTGCCAGGATGAAGGGGCACAGGGGGGTGTATAACGGAACCTATAAAGATTAACATACGTGTAGCCAGGCTTCAAATAACGTAAAATTTGGAAATTTCCCAATTGTTATTTTTCTACTGAAATGCCTTCAAAGTAATCACCAGCAAAACCTGAAATAATATGTATTTAAACAAACAAAAACAGAACTAACTACTAACCTCTCCCCCCAAAACAACAAACAAACAAACAAAACCACCATCACACAACAAAACGGAATTACTCCAAGGCTGTTTGGAATGTTTACAGCTACACGGCAACTGGAACATTTTAAGAACATTTTGAAGAAATGATTAAATTATACTTTGTTTCTTTCAACTCAATAAAACTGTTGCCAAAACCTCTTCTATTGTGTTTTTCAATCTTTAGTCAGCACTGCCTAGAGCTTTACTGACTTAAATAATGTGCTTTGTTTCAAAAAAAAAAAAAATCAAAATGAAAAACACTATCATATACTACACAAGTCAGTTTCCATAGTTCACAAATAGTAGAGTTTGTAAGCAAATGACTGCTCATACATTCAGGCCATTTCCAAATTATCAAATAGAAAGTATTACGACAATAGAAATAGGTTGTAATAATACCAGTTACCAGTATAAAGGGTAAAATCAATTAATTAGCATAGGTTCTTAATATTTGCTTGGATATTTGCTTAGTATTTGCTTTGCTTAATATTTGCTTTGCTGTAGTATCAACTTTCATTACCCTAGTGAGAGAAGAAACTGTTGTCCAAAAACCAAGCACGTAATTTTCCATGAGTCCTAGTCTAACATTAAAAGAATTTGCAGTACATTTATATAAAAAAATGTGGTTACATCAGAACCCAGGATAAGATACAAAGGAATCTACTGCTTCAGGCTCCTTTGAAAATACCACCTTCTGATGTAATGAAGATAGTTTGACATCCATGCACACATATTCATAGCATTGTAAAATATTGTTTGCAGATTTAATGAAAGTAATGAATGATTTACAGGGGGGTCTGGAGCACAGAACTTTTCCTTTCTAGACAACAGCCCAACCATTATCCTGCAGAGCCATTTTACTCTTTCATCTACTGAAGCACATCAGTAAATATTTTAGCATCCTACTCCAACTAGGAGAGCTTGGGAAGAAAGAAATCAGAGCATCTTCCTTATGACTCCCCCCAAGACATTACAGACTCATTATTAAGAAGCCCTGGATGTGACTGTAGGCACCTTTTTTAGGATGGTGCTGAAACACCCTCTCAAAGTACATAAGGATGTAGCTGGAAGGCATATTACTCAACTCTTTTCAACTTCCATTCCTGGGTATCTCTAAAAACACTCCTTAAATATTAGTTTTAACACGTGTCAGTGTGACTGATCTATAATGAAGGGAGAAAGGTTAGATTTTACTGGAAACTATTTGGTAGACATGTTAGTTTGGTTAGTCATGAAATTTGGTTGATGAAGAGTGAGAAATGGATAACATAACAGTGCTTTTTCATGTTTCCATTCTATTGTTCTGTAAACCCTTAGTTGCATTATTTAGCTGTATAATTGGTGTTAGCCACAGGGTATGTATCAAAAAGGATTTTCAAATTTACTCATCCATAAATGTCAGGCTATTAATAATTTTACAGATAAGTCCATGTATTGGAAATCACCTGTGATGAACATAATATATGAAAATTAAAGACAGCATGTTTTGTGTACCTGTGCCCAGATATGCAGGCATGTGTGCATTAATGGAGTATTTTCTGAATATCAGACAGAATTCTTTTATGATGCTGTATTTTTAAAATAAGAAATGATATTGGTTCGATTGGGGATGGAGAATATAATTTCAAGACCTCGAAGTCTCCATTAAAGAAAACTATATCTGTATAATCATTTTGGCGTGATCAAACATTTTTTAAACTTTTCTGAAAAACTGAAATATAACAGCATTAAATTACCTATAAATTGCAAGGCTGTAATTTTGTGTGCTCATATCTTTTATTCTTCTCTGGCTCTGACAGCGTAATCTCTTGATAATATTTTAATAGATAGATTTCCAAGCCAGTTCCTAGCAAAAAGTCAAAATCTACATTGTAATTCAGACACATTATATTTTAAACCCCTGGTGCCTTTAATTAACTATTTATTTTTTCTGGCTATCTCTGTTCTACTTCTGTTTGCATTTCCATTATTTCAGAAAAAAAGCAGAGAGCTGGTTCAGGTACAATTTTCATTTCATACTAATTGTGCAAGACAGCCTCTTAAAGTTCAAATACAGCACATTAAGCAACCTAGAAGCAGTAGCAAAGAAACCACAGATATAAAACTGAAGTTTGAGATATCTCCTATACTTGTTTTATTCATTTCTCCACCCTTTTATATACAGTTTTTTGTTACTTAATCTTAAGTCTATGAAGCGATATTTATACAACGAAAAAGGTAGAATATTAACCTTGTAACTCATACGTGCTGAATGATAGACACAGGCACGACATGCAGTGGCTCCTACAGGTACGAAAAACCTCTCAGTTACCCAATGCATTTGTTTGTGGTCCAGGATAAAGGTGCTGTTGGATTACCAAATACAGGCAGGAACTATTACGGTGGTCTGGCTGTTTTTACCTCCTATAGTGTACTGCCCCCTACTTTGAAACATTTTGTCATTTACACCATTTCCTACGTTTGCAGAGAACCCAGCCACTGCTGATGCTCTGGGCCTCTCTTGCTCAAATACAAGAAGTTTTTTTTGTTTGATTGATTGTTTTTATGGATATCAGTCTTCTTTACTATGGTCTTAAGTTATTATAGGCTAACATGAATGATTCTGGGGTATCTAAGGAGCGTAGTGGTTTCACTGGAATTTTATATATTTTACTTTTGATTTATATTTTACTTTCATACCATCACCACCTACAAGTGCAGGGACTTGATTTTAACAACACTTCTATTCTCTCCCATTCCCCCTTAAAAATGGTTTCTGTGGTCACAAATGATCATGAATTCATGACCTGGGAGAAAAAGGATAGCAGAGTGAGAACATCTAGGACTTGCAAACACAAGCCAGGTTTAACACAGCCTTTGAATGAATTATTGTATTTCCCAAGGGCTGAAACCAAAGGATCCAATCTGTTAAAGCATATATGAATCCAGAAGTGTATATTTAAAGTGAATATTTAAAACCTAATTCCTCACATTTATCCTTGACTTACTATCCTTGTGTTCTATGTAAAGCTTGGGAAATCTGGGCTTTTGTGAGGCCTACTCAGCTTCCTGGGGAAGCAAGAAGCAAACTTTCAAGAAAAACATCTTGTAAATAAACTTCATGGAGTTTACTTGTCGCCCTGAAGATATTCAGAGAAATTTAGATACTTAGGAGATATTTAGAAGTATAGAGTTAATCTGATTTTACACCCTATCTAGTACCTTATCTCTATGCACCCATTTAGATTTCTTACCTTGAGTACTTTATAATCCTTACCATATTTTTGTCATGATGAAAATTATGGTTCTGTACTATAATTTCACAGTATTTTTTCTTGAACAGCTTCATTTTCTCTTGCATGTACTTGAATCCCCTAACTGAACCGTAGTGATATAACCCACCTGCTTTCTTGCCCCTTTGATTTTGTTTGCATTTGAACATCACAGTGAACTCATCCTGGAAAAAAAATAAATACTTATTACATTTAGAAGATGAAATTTTCAGAATTACACGAAATTACGGCTTCTATACTAGTGTAGACTTGCCATGAAAGATTTTGCTTCTTTGCTTTGCAATCTCACCCCATCCTGAGGGTTCACACAACAGCTTGTACAGCAATACAATGAACTGAACTAAATATATTGACTCTTCCTTTTCCTTACGAAACAATTGCTCCACATGTTTAGAAAGGGCAAGGCAACCTTTCCCATTCTGTTCTTTTCCTTTCTGCTTGGTTATCTGAAAATGGATTAAGTACATTTTTCACTCCAGCTCATTTTCCTAGGACTCTAGGTTTCAGCCAACTCCAAGTTATTGGCCCAGGTGTAAAGATGGGAAAAAAAGACAGTGGAAGACACCGAACTCTTTTTTAGAGATCAAGATATTCTAGTAAGGATTCAAAATATGCAATCTCTAGCTTCTTCTTAAGTATTGGGAAATGATAATGGAAACAGGGGCCCTTCATACCTTTATACCAGTAAGGGGCTAGCAATGTTCTGTAACATATATTAGGTGATATAGAAATAGGGAAGCCAAACAGGAAAAACTAATTGTGAGTATAAGAGAACATGTAATTTATTTGATAAGTGAAAGAAGACCAAATAGCCTAGTGGGAGAACAAGTACTTGGAGTGGTGACTGAATATGCAGGCTGTAAATGAAGGTACACCAATGCCGAGGTCATAGCAGTGTCTGCAGTTAGTATAAAACTGACTTAGATATATTGCAACACTTAGTTTAAGTATCAGTACCAATTTGGCTGTGGCAGCATGAAGCACTGCATAGGCTGCAAAACCCAGCCAAGCCACAGGGTACGTGAATCTGTGCTCTGCTCTCAAGGCTAGAATCCCACTAGCATATAAGATAGATATTTTAGATCAGGTTGGGCATCTCTATGCAGTTGCTTTTGTGCCTGCTCTACAGACGTAATCTAACAGAGATTTTTTAATAATGAGGGTGATGGTGGGTAAAGAGGCTGTCGAGGCTGTGGGAGGCAAGTCTAGAGACATGGTCATGCATGAGACAGAACAATCAGCATGGCAGAGCAGAGGCTGCTCTGTTTTTCCAAACAGCACATAAAAGAAGATACAATCCTACGATCTGACAAAAATGCTTTGCTCAGAATAGACTGTGCATGTAATCAGAATGGTTCCATTTCCACTAGGCTTTTTAAGTCTTTTCTTCTTCTCCAGACTACTTTTTCATAACCCTTTTGTGACAGGGTATGAAGTATTCACTTTGTGATAATTAGTGCAGTTTTTCAGTTTTCCCCGTCTTTATTCAATGAGGTTGTTTGCATTGTTTACTCAAGTGCCTGGTACCGACTATGTAGGAGTTGGGAGCTCACAGAGATAAATGAGACTGTTTACTCCTCGCAGCACTACTGTTCAGTCTTCCTACAGACTTATTTAGGACTGAGTGTAATGGTTACATGTTGCATACACTGTTTACCTTCTGCAGATAATTTATTTTTTTTCCCTACAACCACTTAACTGATTATTTTCATTTTTTCAATAGAAATTAGAAGATGATCCAGGAGAATATAAAGACATTAAGACAGTTAACTCAAAGCATTTTACACATAACTATGTATTCAGGATCTAAAATATTTGATTTTAAGTCCTGAAAAGGTCTGTGAGCATTGAAGCTTGTTATTAAACATCCATTTGAATGATAAGTGTTAGAGACAGATTTGACAAAGAACGATAAAATTCTCTGAACCTGCCTGGATATGATAATAAAGTGAAATAAATAAATAAAGGTAGCAAAAGCAAAGCTAAGCAACTTATCATTAACAATACTGATAGGATTGCAAGGAATTGCTCGTTCTTCTGTGCTACCTAGAGAAGACAAAGGGATTGTTATTAATGCTTATCTTAGTAATCCAACCTGGAACATCTCCATCTGCAGGAACCTCTGTTAGCATTAAGGTGTTAAGCCATTTTGTTTCTCTATTTTTTCCAGTTCATTAGCCATTAGGAACTAGGGAACTTTTCAGCAGCCATCCATTGGTTACATCTCTTCAGTTTGTTGTTCTTCAGAGAATTATCCCGTAAAAGAAAGTAAAAAAGACGTACTAAAACCATTGGGTTAGCACATTTTTCCACTTCTCTTTATATTTATACAGTTACATTAATCTGTTACCTTAGTCTGAATTGTTTGTGTGTGTTAGGGTTTCTGTTTGTTTTTTAATGTATTTGGAGATTTTTTTACATGTTGGGACATCTCCAGGGAACAGTTCATAGAGAGTTCAGCTGTAAGCTGTTTTCCTCAGGTCTCTGCTTGCTCTATAGCCAACACAATTGGATGGTTTCATAACTGTGGCATTCTGTTGTTTTCTAGAGACCCTGAGTATACTCCTTTAAGTTAATGCTATACTGTTTGGTCACAAATTCTAACACTTGGGGCACATTTCCAAAAGGATCAGCCCCCTCCTCACACTGGGCTCCTACACCCACCACCCTGGGAATGCATATGAGAAATTAAGGAATTAATGAATCCAGAGGACTTTGAGACTCAAGGATAACTTTCCTCTTGCAGCCTGCTAAGGCTGAGCATACATTTCCAAAAGGCAGGCAAAAACACAGCCAGCCACTAACAGATGTACAAAGGCAGGAGCACTGTGTTTCTGCAGGCACCACATGCACACAAACAGCACTCACATAAACACGAACAATACAAATGGCCTGTTCCTTCTCTTACTCACAGGCTAATCTGGCTTGATGCATTCTAGCAAATGTCACACTTACATCCATCTCCATGGCAAATGCTGGCATCTTTTACACAGACACCACACACTTCTGGCCCCCAGAACAACAACAAAAAAAATGCATCCCATATACACAAGTGCTTGTTTCCAATACATCCCCCTAAACAAACAAACAGAAAACAAAATGCACCAACCAGCCACTTATTACACCTTCAGAACAGGTGTCACACAAGCACGTCAAGGGCACAGTGCCACTTGGAGTGATGCACCCCATGCTTTGAGGGGCAAGAACCCACTCAGACCAACGGATGCCATGGGTTAGGGCCTGGGATCTTGCTTGGACCGCTGAACCCAGTACAGAAAGAGTCAAAGTTCACATCCTCAGTGCAGCAAGAAGGTGATTCTGCCCAAGCAGTGACAACTGGCACATAAAAGGAGTGCTTAGCATCACTAACAAGAGCACAGAACTGCTCCATAACACACAGACGCCCTTAGCCTCATTCTCCACCAAATGTCAACCAAAGAACAGAACCTCACCACTCAGGAACACAGAAATAAAATTTTAGTTATTTATGAAATGGGATGGGTATATCAAGGAAATAACAATCCCTATTCTGCTCCCCTTTACCATCTCCCAGTTTCCATTGACAGAGGGAAACAGGACACTCACTTGAGCTGGTCGAGGTGTCCAATCCTGTCTGCCAGCCTGGCCTTTACTGGTAGTGGTTCCACCATTGGCTCAGAGTTCTACATGATGCAGGATGCCCATGGAAGTGTCCTCCTGCAAGGGACTATTGTTTTCACTTTATACTCCTTTCCAAGTTGAGCATGAGCCAGCAGCCTGCCCTGGCAGCAAAGATGACCAGCACCACCCTGGACTGTTATTAACAGGGGCACAGCTGGTAGATTGAGAGAAGGGATTATACTCCTTTAATCGGCACTGGTTAGACCACATCTAGATACTGTGTTCAATTTTGGATCCTCAGCACAAGAAAGACATTGATAAAGTGCAAAAAGGTATGGGGAGGACCACCAAGCGAATGGGGGGCTGGAGCACTTGCCGCATAAGGAGGAGCTGAGGGACGAGTGATTTGCCTGGAGAAGAGACAGCTGCAGGGGAGACTTAATGGCTGTCTGCCTGTACCTTTGGGGAGGTCATGGAGAAGATGGAGCCAGTGGTGCACAGGAAGTAGACAAAAGGCATAAATTGAAACAAGAGGTTCAGGCTCGGTATAAGGAGAAACTTTTTCCCTGTAAGGACAGTCAAGCCCAGAGACTTTGTATAGGATCCATCCTTGAAGCTTTCAAGATCCAACCAGATAAAGTCCTGGTCTGATCCCATAACTGACCTAGCTTTGGGCAGGAGATTGAACTAGAGGCCTCCAAGGGTCTCTTCCCACCTGAATTATTCTGTTGTTTTTTTTTTTTTTTTTTTAAGACACTATTTTTCCCCAAAGGTAGTATTTTTATTTTTAAAGATAATTAAAATAAAAAGTTTTATGCTGAAGGTTGTCTTCTTGCAATGATATTAATTCAAGAATGTAAATAGTTTGGTATATCTTTTAAAAAGTTACTGAGATAGCATGCTTTTACAAATAAAATAATATGATTTTTTGCAGCCTATATGCAAACTAAGGAGTTTTGTATCAATATCAATTGTAAAATAACAATGCAAGATTAAAAGCAATGCTACCACAGTTACAGCATATACATCAGTACCTGTAGAAAAACATCATTTGCATAATGCATAAATCACACAAATATTTCTCATAATTAATTTAGCTTCTTTTCCGACTCTCAGTATGATATGAGCAGACCTGATGAAATGCAGGCAGACACGCTCTAAGAACACACACAAAAACAAAAGTTTCATATGCAAGGAGTGGGTTTCAGCACTTTTGTCAGCATGCAGCTGAAGCTAAAATGGAAAAGTATAAATTATATATCATCTGTTTTGCCACCAAAAACTGTGTGCTAGTTGCAGTGGAAATCAGTATTCACTTGCTAGGGAGAGAAGCTGGTACACCCTTCTTTATACAGATTCTCAATGAATGGAAAAGGTTTAAGGTCTCAGAAACCTGTTTCACAAGAGGCTGATACTGGAATATGTGACCTCAGATCATCATCTGTTACAGTGCTACCCTACTCTGGGCCAGCTTCTCTCCTGAGACTTTGCTGGACCTACGTCAGAGAAGAAACTCACCACTGCCAGATTTCCAGCTGCTTTCAGACTAGGAAAGCAGGATTCTGCATTAGAGACCTCATTTATTTCAATTCACTCCTGGTTCTAATTGCTGGGTTTTATTTTCATTCATTCTTTCTTCCATGTCACATACACGCACAGAGGAGCCTCTTGTCGAAGAGGCCATGTTGCTACGACAGTCTTGGTCAAATAATTCGTAAGTCTCATCTCTTCTCTGCCTTCTCCTCTGAGGCTAACTATCCACCTGCAAGTATGCTGCTTCCTAGCTCCTCACACCAACACCACCGAGGGTCGCTTGACTGTTGCAGAGTTGACAAAAAGACAGTCTACAGCCACAAACAGACTAGTTTTCCCCAAAATGTCAGTAAGGAAGGAAGATTCAATGGAAATTAACCTTCATTTCTATTTTGTTGTTTACAGGGTTTTTTTCTCCTTCCTTTTATTTTTTTTTTAAATCATGGTCTTGTTCCAGACTATTCCTAAATCTCATACCACTCTTACTTTCCAAAGCAATTTAGCAAATGCTTATTCTCTTATTTTATTCTGTCATTGAATTAGTAGGGATGGTATATGAAGTTCTTATTTGCAGCTCCTGATATCTAAAGCAGCCCTTCAATGCCTATTCATTTCTCAGGTTCTCAATCTCAATTGAAATCTCTACGGAAAACAGTACCTTTTCAACCCTCTCTCAAATTTACTCTATCGTTAGATGCTCACTTTAATTCTATAATTATTTCATTACATTTGCAAACCATTCCGCATAAGCTGCTATGAAAGATGAAAATCAAAGCAGTATTATATCAGAAAAAAAAAAAAAAAAAAAGAGCAATAGGAAAGAATGAAGCAGTTTTTTTATTTTTTTTTCTCTAAAATTTAGGGGCATAAGAGTTGCTCGTTCAGACCAGAGATTTCTCCTCAGTTCATGTTTATAGTTAATTTATGTTTCATTCCAAAACTTCACAGGTTTAGACAGGTCTGAACCAAGGAGAGATACTTAAAAAAAAAATAATCATCAATATGTGCATATTAAACAGCTCTTAATGGAAACTGTGATGTATTATTCTATTTGTGGATGAACAGTGTTTCTTTATTTAAGAACATGTTTTCATCTACTTTAATGTTCTTCTCTTCCATTTCTCCTTCTGTTGTTTTTAAATAGTTCCTACAAACACAGGACATTTCTTAGATGGTATCTATCAGCAGATTCATTGTTCGGCAGCAGCTGAAATGCCGGAATATTCACACACTTTAAAATATTTTATTTCTTCTTGCCTGGTCTGTTGGATTCATCCACAAGTTCTTACTTGAGAAGAAATGTCTTAATGTATCCAAAGACGACCCAGTCTTAGATATCAGATAAATGTGCATACCATCTCTTTGATGAAAACTAATTTTTAAGTACAAATTAGATAATCATGTTTTCTACATTATAGAAACCAGACACTTTCCCAGTCATCCTTTTCAAATTATGCTACTGTCTGACATCATACCACTAGCTGGAAAAAGAAAATTGACTTGTTCAAATGCAGTTTGATGTGACTGTATTTATGATTTTACTGTTTCATTTTAAGAGACTACTTAAGGGAGTCACACATGCAAAAGATTTGCATGAATACCAGATCTACTAAAATGCTTACCTAATATTCAGAAGTTATGCTTTAATTTTAAAGTCTTCTGACATAAATTCTTCCACAACCTAGAAGAGAGGATCTCCATTAAAGAGTTAGAGTTGTCAAAGTGCTAATACACAGGAAGTCACTTCAGGCTAGAAATACTCTACCTATAGAGAAAGACAGCTGCAGCCACTACCTCAGACAGCCTCAACACTTCCTGTATAGAGAATGAAATTCCTGTTAAGACTTGTCTCTCCTGCTAAACCAATCGCCTTTCTTTGCAAAGATTTGTATTCAGGATTCATAGAAGACAGAGTGGATATCACATTTAAGACTGGGAAAAAAAAAAAACCTGTATTTAAATCATATAATCTGCATTATTTCTGTCACTAACAGCAATCTTATTCCCATGACTTCAAAACTTATAATAGCAACAGTTACTTGAATTAAAGTGCACGTCACACTACAACAGGCTTCCAAAATACATGGCTGTAATATTTCTGCAAGACCACATGAAAAATGGGTGATCAAGCACTTTGTTTGTCATCTCCCGTTGTGAAAGAAGAAAAAGCTAAGCTAGCAATGATGCTACACACTTTCGTAAGTGGTGAAGTGTTTTTAATTTCTATAGTACTGCAGTAGTAGTTTCTATAATGTCTAAGCTGACAGTTTAATTTCGTCTCAAAGTTTTAAGAAATTCCATTATCTTGTTGCCACGCTTCTGCAATTATAACTGCAAATTTAAATGCAAGAAAAGTAATCCAACTTCCCTAGAAATGACTGAGTATCATTAAATGAAATTTCAACAGAATTAGAATTTTTTTTAAGCATTTGTTAACATCCCAATTAGGAAAAAGAAAAAGAGCAACAACAACAACAAACTGTTACATCTAGACAGATCTCTAAATTGTTTGACCAAAAGTAGTGCTGACCATAAGGCAGCTACTTGACATTGAACAAGAGGGCTCTCCTAAATGGTAATTAAAGGGATGTTACCTTCAGGCTAATACATGTAGTCAAATAACCTCACTGTGAGGTCTGATTTAGCATTCTTGTAGAATTGACAGTAGTTATTAACGCAGTAATCTTGAACACCTATGTATTTCCTTCAAAATTAATGAACGATGTCCAAACATCAGTGAATGAATCACTTCACCACCACTTCTTCACTTGCGTGATGCTGTTAAACACTACCTGAGTTGTGCCATTAAAGAAACATACTTGTGAGGGCAATCTTAATTTCCGCCTCAACTGAGTACAGAACAGCTTCATTAAATGAAATCAAGAAGTCTGTTTGAAAACAAATAACTGGGTCATTGGAGCTGAAGAGGCAGCACAAGCACTCCAGTCTGGGGTCTCCAGTTGAGTCAATTCTAAGGTTTTTCAGAGGTTTTTAGGGACTCAGCTCCTCCAGAAAGCAGCTGTGGTTTTTGAACGTTTAACTGCATGTGTTTTGCCCAAGAGCACACAATGGACTGCATGGATGAACACGGAGCTCCTGGACAAACTCAAACACAAAAATGAAGTCTACAGAAGGTGGAAGCAAGGACAGGTAGCCTGGGAAGAATACAGAGAAATTATCCAAGCAGCCAGGGATTGGGTTAGGAAAGCTAAAGCCCTGAAACAATTAGATCTGGCTAGGGACGTCGAGGGCAACAAGAAAAACTTCTGTAAGTATATCAGTGATAAAACAAAGACAAGGCAAAATGTAGGTCCTCTCCAGAAGGAAATGGGAGACCTGGTTACCCAGGATATGGAGAAGGCTGAGGTATTCAATGACTTTTTGGCCTCAGTCTTCATTGGCAAGTGCTCTAGTCACACCACCGAAGTCCCAGAAGGCAAAGGCAGGGACTGGGAGAATGAAGAACTGACCACTGTGGGAGGTCAGATGTGAGACCATCTAAGGAACCTGAAGGTGCACAAATCCATGGGACCTGATGAGATGCATCCAATGGTACCGAGGGAACTGGTGGATGTAGTTGCTAAGCCACTGTCCATCATATTTGAGAAGTTGTGGCAGTCCGGTGAAGTTCCACTAACTCGAAGAGGGGAAACATAACCCCCATTTTTTAAAAGGGAAAAAAGGAAGGCCCAGGGAACTACAGGCCAGTCAGTCTCACCTCTGTGCCTGGAAAGATCATGGAGCAGATCCTCCTGGAAACTATGATAAGGCACGTGGAAAATAAGGGGGTGATTGGTGACAGCCAACATGGCTTCACTAAGGGCAAATTGTGCCTGACAAATTTGGTGGCTTTCTACAATGGAGTTACAGCATTGGTGGATAAGGGTAGAGCAACTGACATCATCTACCTGGACTTGTGCAAGGTATTCCCTGTACGATATCCTTGTCTCTATATTGGAGAGACATGGATTTGATGGATGGACCGCTCAGTGGGTAAGGAATTGTCTGGATGGTCGCACTCCCAGTGTTACAGTCAACTGCTCGATGTCCAGGTGGAGACCAAGTGGTATTCCTCAGGGGTTGGTATTGGGACTGGTGCTATTTAACATCTTTGTCAGTGACGTGGACAGTGGGATCGAGTGCACCCTCAGCAAGTTTGCAGAGGGCACCAAGCTGTGTGGTGCAGTCAACACACTGGAGGGAAGGGATGGCATCCAGAGGGACCTGGACAGGCTTGAGAGGTGGGCCTGTGAGAATCTCATGAAGTTCAACAAGGCCAAGTGCAAAGTCCTGCACCTGGGTTGGGGCAATCCCAAGCACAAATACAGGCTGGGTGTAGAATGGAATGAGACCAGCTCTAAGGAGAAGGACTTGGGGGTGTTGGTTGACAAGAAGCTCAACATGAGCTGGGAATGTGCACCTGCAGCCCAGAAACCCAACTGTATCCTGGGCTGCATCAAAAGAAAGAAGCCTGGCCAGCAGGTCGAGGGAGGTGATTCTCCTCCTCTACTCTGCTCTCATGAGAACTCACCTGGAGTACTGAGTTCAGCTCTGGGGCCCCCAGCACAAGAAGGACATAGACCTGTTGGAGTGAGTCCAGAGGAGGGCCACAAGGATCATCAAAGGACTGGAGCACCTCTCCTATGATGACAGGCTGAGGGAGTTGGGGTTGTTCAGCCTGGAGAAGAGAAGGCTCCGGGGAGGCCTTCTAGCATTCTCCCAGTACCTAAATGAGGCCTACAAGAAAGCTGGAGAGGGACCCTTTACCAGGGAGTGAAGCAATAGGACAAGGGGTAATGGCTTTAAAGTAAAAGAGGGTAGATTTAGATAGGTATTAGGAAGAAATTCTTCCCTGTGAGGGTGGTCAGGCACTGGAACAGGCTGCCCAGAGAAGCTGTGGATGCCCCATCCCTGGAAGTGTTCAAGGCCAGGTTGGATGGGGCTTTGGGCAACCTGGTCTAGTGGAGGTGTCCCTGCCCATGGCAGGGGGGTTGGAACTGGATGATCTTTAATGTCCTTTCCAATCCAAACCATTCTGCGGTTCTATACTTACTGGCAGAACTAGGAATAAACTCCCATTCTTGATTTACTGTCCCTTGCTTATTCCACTGTGGCTCACTATTCCTTCATGAAAATACCATATAGGCCCATAGCTTTGGCAACAAGTTGCATTTAATTATGCTGGCATATCTTACAAATCAGCATCACTAGCCTAATTTTTTATATATTTTGGAAGGGATCTCATCTTTTCTGTCTTTTCTGACATACTGCTGAACGTGGTATTACTCGGAGAAGTGAGTGTCAAAGAATAACAAAATGTAATATTCATACATTCTTTTCACAACACATCAGTTCTCTGGCAGGGATTCTCAGTAGCAAGAAGGGACCAGGTAAGCCATATACCTGTCAAGGAATTAAGGTTCTCCCAGAGCACACAGCTGACTAAGAACATTCCTGAAGATGTGACTAGCAAAAATGGCATTGAGTTCACTCCACAGATCCCATAACCTCCTCTTAGCTAGCTGGAAAAGCATTGGATTTTTCTGGCATGCATTTTATAAGAGGGAGAGGAGTACCTGAAGATGCTACTACAGTGTCCGTTATGTAGTACTGTTACATATTACACACAAGAAGAGTGTATTCATCTCTCATACAAACTACAAAGGTGAATTAACATTAGATCACTACTAGCAAAGGACAAGTTTTAGGGCCAGACGGTTTTGCTTTAAGTGATGCAGACAAAGATAAGGACACATTTTGATAAACACAGAATAAGCAAGCAGACAGCTCTTTTGGATTAATATAATATTCAAACTACAAAATTTTAATGCAAGTCAAAACATTAAAAAACAAAGGAAGTTAATTGATTTTAAATCTAAGTCATTCTGCTTTTATGTTGAGTTTTATATCTGAACGTATTATTTTGCCATGCTACAATTTATGGTTTTATAATTACATTTTCCTGGCATTGCTTTGTTTCTTAGGAAGTTTCTCTACTCTTGCACATAAGCAACAAAGCAAATTACCATTGTGAAGCGAAATAGTGATAACTCGTATCTTCTAAATGCACAAGATAAGAACAAGAATTTCTTTTCCAGTCTTTTCCAGTCTCTTCCGATTACCATTATAGGTAGGATTTATAATGAAAAAGAAGTGATATATTTTACAATTTTATTTCTTTTACAACATCCACAAACTATTTAAAGTGTGATATGAATCAGAACAGTGGGTGCAGTTTTGTTTTCCCATGCTTTTATTACAAATATAGAATGCATAATTGATGCATATAAATAAAGTCACAAGATGAAAAATAAAACAAAGGTAACACTCAAGGAAGAAGTTATCCTCATTTGTGATGGGTGTTGTGTTGGTTGGTAGTTTTGGATTGTTTTTGCATTCCTGTTGCACCTTTCAAGTGGTTTTTGATGGTCCTTATGGTCAAAATATAGAAAATGCACATAATTTTTTGGTAGAGCTATAAAGACATAGATTATGCCCATGTACTTCAGCTTCAATGAAAACAATTTTTTTCTATTACAGAGTTAGAAATGAAATAACTGCCTATGAAATTATATGCACCTAATAATCTAAATTGCCTACTCTGAACACATTTGAAAAATTACGGATATTTTCTGCATTCAGAATATCATTTCCAATAGGTCACCTTGCAGAACTCTGTTCCCTCACTCTTTAGTTCTTATTTCTCCCATTCAGCTCCTTGAAGTAAAATCTTTATTGATTTTAATTAATTACCAAACTACCAAAAAGTTCAATAGGTGATTTGAGATATCAAAGCTACAACCTGAAATTCTGAATCATGTTACATTATGACCTTGCTTCTGATATCCTTTGTAATGCTGAATAATATGTCACCTCACAAGTGATCCTCATGACTTCAGTATGACCATTTCAAAAAAGCTCCTAAGCATATCAGAATGAGATCAGTATGTTGATGTTTAAAAGGAGCTCTCCATATTTCTGTATAGAAATATACATGGTTTCTCAGTCATATTAAATAGATACAGATACAAAAAAGACCAGGAACATTCTGTATATATGCAATATAATATTCCATATAAATATTTCACAGCTTCATTAATTACCAGGGACTGACAAACTCTCCTTCAAAAGCAAATTTCTTCCTGAAACAGTTGATTTTTTTCTGCCCCTCCTACTTAAAGACAGGAAAGTCATCAGAAACCTTATTCTGATTATTAGAAAGAGAGAAGAGGATTCAGGGAGAGATGGGACAAATGATCCTGACAGGCCAAGGAACCCCAGTATTGCTGGTGTAATGCCCACCACCAGCTGCATTCTTCAAGCAAGGAACTCAGTAAAACCAGTTTATCTGCACAGTAATACCTGCTTTCTCAGAAAAGTGCTTGAGATAACTTTCAAAGAGCTCTGTTATTTGAAGAGTTGAGAGATACCACTGCTCATAACAAGTTTATCCCAATTTCCAGGTTATATCACTTCAGCTAAATTTTTCAGGTTTGGACTCAAATAGCTTTTAAAGGAAAACAGTCCAGAAATTTTTTTTTAAAAAGTATACATGACAGCAAATATGAATACATATAGACATCTTATAAACTAACAGTCCACTGTTCAAAAGGAGAGGAAAGTAATTAAACTGTAATCGTGTTTAATGACTTCCATTTAACATCTTCTAAGACTCAAGGGACAAAACGGCAGCATTTGACACAATTTACTTACGGGAAACACTTCACTGAGTTGAATTCTTGAGGTGAATTGTAACATCTGAAACTTGATGAATTTGACCTTAAATATCAATGTTTAGATCAATGAGATTTACACAGGAGGAACAGAACAGGACAAGACACCAGTAAGGTGACTTAATTTAAAGTAAACACATCATTGAACACTCAGAAATTATTTCTCCAGTATTTTCTGTCTGCTACATTATTGGCAAGACAATCACATGTCTCTAATATTTTCCCTCTACATAAGGATCAGGCAGGACTTTATCATACCTGCCTGATCAGTGTCAAGGCTTCTGAAGTCTGGGACTCCCTCATGTGCTTACTTAATCGTCACTTCCTTCTCATTTTAATAGGAAAATACACACCAACCATTTTTTTTTCCATGTAACACCAGGTGTGAATAAAGACCTACCATGCCTGGCACGAAGACTTCCTTGTGGACATCACATTGTCCTCAGTTCAAAACATTACCTGCCAGCAGGGAGAAGTGGGGAAGAAAAAACACCATGAAAATGAGAGTGAAAAGACACCTTTACGAGGGACCTCAGCAGTTCTTGTCTCACCTCAGAAACATCCTTTCCACCATAAAAGCTGCAGGTACACAGGCCTTAAATTACTAATCTTAGTAACATTCACTCAGGACCAGTCTGAAAATTAAGTAGGACAGCAGACCCTATTATTTAGCTATTATTGTTTGTCCCGCTCTAGTTTTAGGATTTCAAGTTTCCCTTACAAAGATGAAGTTTTTATCATTTTACATTAAAATCAAACATCCATTAGTTAGGACAGCATAGGCTGGCTGCAAAAGAAATACTTTTTGCATCTGTAACTATAAAACCTTATTCTTGGAGCCACAAGTCTGTCTTGATAAGGGATATTTTATCCGTACAGCAGTGTTTTCTGTTTCAGTGTGCTTTGGTTGCAAAGAATTTAGATACATTTCATCTCTTCAAGAGACATGTAGTTCTTATGAAAGAAATTATTCTCAACATAAATAAGGCTTCTGAGTGCTTGAAATGTCTTTTCACTTTCAACTATGCCAAGTGCTTTTCTCAATAACAAAATTTAAAATATGCATTGGAAAATCTGATTTTTTTTTTCTCAGATGCTGTCCTTTCATGTATTCACAAGTTGATTTTATACACTTGGTCACAGAAGCACTGCCTGAAACTGATGAAACTGTATCATTTTTTATGGTGGAGATTTACATTTATGCATCCAATTGTGAAATGACTCCTCATTCTTTAAAATCCACTGCTAAATTTTACTTGAGGATAAGGAAATCTGTTTAAACAGAGATGGCCCTTTTTGCAAAAAATGAAGGGCCATAAATTTTCCTTCATCATACATTGATTTTATATTCTAACACAGATCTCAGATATTAACCTGGAAGTTTGTTACTTCCTTCTGTCCAGGACTGACTCAGCTTGCTGACTTGGACGGGGACAAGCAGTTCTTATGAAATCTGAATAGCTTTGTTTAAAACAGAAGCTCCCAAATTGAAGTTATAGAAGACTTACCTGAATAAAAATGGGAAATCAGGATTTTTTTTAACATTGCCAGTTTAGCAGATAGGAAAAAAACAAGGTCTGCATATTCAAGAATGCATTCAATAAAGACTCTCAGACACTCTCCAGAACCAGTACTACATTTTTACATAATGTTGCCATGCCGTATGATTGCCTTTAGCTTATGGGATTGCATATGCATGAGCAGATTCAGAAGGGAAACCCTAGAAGTTAAATTCAGCTATATGCATTTTTTTAAAAAAAGCTATAAATTGAATACTGACAACTAGCATATGCTGATATTAATTACCATATCATAAAATATTGATCTAAATTATGAAACTATTTTGGGACTTAAGAAAAAATAGTAATAAATTCAGAAATGCAAACCACTGAACAGCTGAAATAAAAGATCCTAGAGGATAAGAAAGAAGAAAATCGTTGATTTTGACAAAAAAAAAAACAACTTTGCAAAGTGGTCTGGACACATCACTACAAGTTAAGAAAACATCAATCACAGTAGTTTATACTTATTATTCTAATAATCCTGGCACTTTTTGAAGTGCCTTCAGCAAACATAAGTAAACAAGGGAAAATGAAAAACAACCAGACCAAGCTTGGGAACCTGTAAGGCACTGGGATTAAGTTTTGTTTTTTTTTTTTAATGTGTGTTGTTTTCCTAATTTAGTCACATGAGCTATACAAAAGGTAAGAGTTAATGTTTGTTGACTCTTAACAAACCTGTTTAAAATCTGAGCTGTTAAGAAAAACTCTGTTTTAGACACAGGGTAGGGAAATTTGAAACAATTAGTTCAATGCACCACAACTCAATTCTAGGCACTTTGCAACACGAAGTATTAACACAGAAACTGGAGGAGTTTTTACCTCTTGAGGTTAGAAGCTTGAATCTCCAAATCCCATGTGCTTTGACAGTTTGACATTGCCGCAAGAAGTTCCAGGTGGGCCTGCTCTATGAAAGAAATTTCACTATCATTTTTGAATTGGCTAATGACTTCTCTGTTTAATTGTTTCTCACATATAATGCAGCAAGAGAAGAACACAAAGAATGTTAAGCCAGTAGGATGCCCTACTGAGGAGCCTTGCTGACTTTATTCGCTACATGTCACCCATCCCATGTACCTACAGAAGACCTGCAACTATTCTAATTAGAACAGCATCACATTGGTACAGATTTTAGATAAAATGGCAAGTACTGCCCTGACCATTCACTGGACAGTAACAAACCACAAACAGCTCTGCAAATCAAAGGACAAGTGTGTTCAATTATTTCTTTGCTTAAGTTTCCTCTTTTAGCCGTGTCCAAACAGGCTGCCGCATACTGAAAGGCATCTCCGGATGCGCAAACACCAGGGGCACAGACTCACACAGGCAGCTGGAATTGATGAGTGCCTTCTCATTCCGTAAGAATACTTCTCTAGAAGGTTTATTACTGTGAATTATTATACCGTCTTAAATTGTGATTCAACAAATATTACATAAAGCAAACTAAGCTTAACTTGCTAGGATAGGAATCTTTCCTACATGGAAAAGGTTGTGCAAGTATTCTCAATTCTGTGTGCATCATGTGCTACATTTGCTGTCTTGCTTTAGGGTGCAAGTATTCCTCTGGTCTAGAGGAAAGTACAAAGGGCAGATTGGAACATGAAAGAGGGCAAAGTCAATGTAGATTTAGATGTCTTGGAACACCAGCCACAAGGCATGCATGAGGCACCTGGCCTGTTGAGGTCCATCCCCGGTCTGCTCCCTCTGCCTGTGTGAACAGGAGCTGCTGCTGTTGGTAAAGCTCTGACAAGAAAGCGTCCAGCTTCCTAGCAAAACTATCCCAAAGTACCGACCTTGCCAGCACGGAAGGTGTCAAAAGGATTAAGTCACGTTCCTGTGGTTGAACGCAGCATCTGCTTCGCTCCTTAGAGCCAGTGCACAACGTGACTAAAGGAAAACTCTCGGAGTGCGATGTCCCTGCTGGTGCAAGTACGCAGCATGTCAAACTCTCTCAATTTGCATAGCAATTAGTAGACAAGGACAAGCTGTAAAACCAAAGATGGACAAATCTGATATGAAAACAAATTTCATGCTGAGAGTTCTCAGGTGTTTTTAGTAGCACTGGCAAATGAGAAATATGATTTGAGAGAAATCTAAGCCTGATTCACCACAGTTTTCCTGCAACTTTCCCTGGCAAAAATGACGATTTTGACTGTATTAGCTACTGCAGTGCAAACCTAGGCAGGACCAGTATTTTTAAGTCTCACTTGTCCCTTATAATTCAAAGGAAAATCTGCTAAAACCACACATTTGCCTTCAATACCCCTTAGTGTTCTCGCACTCAAGTTGAGCAGAGCACACCACGCAGGATAATTACACACTGTCCAAGGACAGTGAGATCGCTGCATGTCGAGGAGTTGACAATTCACCCAGCAGTTAACCTGGGCAGATCCAAGCCCGTGCTGTGCTGCACCTACAGCGTGGCCTTCAGGCCGTGCTATCCCTCGGGCCGCTGGCTGTAACAGAGGAGGCCACAGGCAGCTCCCACTCAGTACCAGCAAGTGGGCTACCTACACGTCCTCGCCTCTAGCAAGAGCTGCAGCAAGTTCCCATGGGAACGCTCTTTTGTTGGATAGCAGAAATGATGAATAGAGTTGTTTTCCTTGTAAGAAAATCCCGTAAGAGCTCATAGGAGCAAACCACGGAGCCCCTGCATAGACAGGGTCTGCACGGCGTGCTGCACTGTGATCAGAGGCCCACTCCATGCTGCACAGCTCGGGGATCCCACCATCTGAAGGGATATAGCATTACCTATACTGGTTTGTGTTAGCTCGAATAGATAGCATTTAAAATTATCCTTTACAGAGTCTGAGTGCCTTTCTTAGCAGGGTCATAACAAACCAGCACCTCCTGGTGCAAAACATGGAGGGAGTCTCATGGGTGTTTAAATTCTGCTTTCATTTCTCTCCTCTGATCTTGAGGCACAGTCGTTCTGAGCAAAATGTTTGTTCTCCCTTCTCTGCATAGCAGGGAAATGGATGTTAGGACTGAGATGGCTAGCAAAGAAACTTGTGTTTGAAAGCGACATGAATTTCCACAAGAACAACAACAGAAAACTGCTATTTAAAATGCATGTATAGCATGATGCCTTGAGACTGCAAAAAACAAGATTGTTCATCACAAGTAACTGTCATGGCAAGCAACACTTTTAACTACAGAAGTGTTATTGCTAATCAGAACAGACTAAAGGAGCCTTCTAATGCAAATTACTGCCCTGACTATCATTCAGTGGGAGATTTTCCATCAGAAAATCTATGTGATAGAATATTATATAAAAATAATGTGTGGATATTAAAACTGCAAAAGGCTTAATATTATGTAATTTGTACATAAAGAGTCATCAGAGTGCTCTGTTGGACTGTCTTGCAAATACTTGTTTTCTTTTTAAGTGCTTAGGTACTCAAAATGGTGGGGGCAAAGAGCATGGAGTCCAGCCCAAAATCCTAAAATGAATGGATCATTTCCTACAGAACCCCCAAGATCCTGTCCACTTCAAATGACCCCTTAAGAACAGAACCAAAATCATGATGTTAGACAGTCTCTCACAGACCTGGTGGGGTACTGTGTGTCAAATGAAAAAAAAAAATCATGTTTTCCTTGAAATTCTACGTTTTACTTAGCCAGGTACACTGTATAGCCAAGGAAAACACTGTTCTTTTAAATATCTTTACTTGCTTTCCATTTCTAGATATATTTCTCTTCTGACTTGAAGCCTGCTTCTGTAGCCAGGCATCAGATATGACATTCTGGTTTGCACGAAAGTTAGAGGAGCTTTGGTATTCACTTTATAAATAGGTAAGCGTTGGGCTAAAGCATAAGGAATTGCCAATGGCTTGCAGTATTTGATATAGCATTTGCTGTTCCACTGGATTTGCTGTGGATAGAAGACAACTTCAAACAAATACAAGCTCACTTATTTGAAATGTACAAAATGAAAATGAGTACTCAAAGAATACATGAAACAGGCATCATAACATATACCCAGGAAATCAAAATGAGAACAATTTATTTGTAGAAAGAGTTGGGGGTATTCAAGTTTAATTTTTTTATCAGTATAACTGCATAGTTCATTGTCACTAGATTGCAGGCTATTCCAGGCATTGTAGGTAGCAAGAATGCAAGCAAAAATACAATCAATGGTCTTTTCAAACACATGTGAACCAGATACCAACAATTTGATTAAAATTATTCTCCATGAGCCGTACTATTATTATCCTGAGATAAAGCATCCTCCGACAGGGTAATAAACATCAATATTTATCTAAATTCATTTCATTCTCTGCTCTTGAAAGTATAATAGAAACTTCAGTAACAAGCATTTTCTTTACTCTCAAGAGCATAAACTGAAGCAAAAAAAAAAATCTGTTTTCTGGTACTGACACTGGAAGCTGCTGATATACTGAAAGAAACTACTTAGAGACAGGAAAAAAGCTTTCCTGATTTTAGCAAGGAAAATTCACAGGAGATAGAGTTTAATAAATTAAAGAGAATTAGGAAGGCAAAGAAGCAACATAATAGCTAGAAATTGGTTTGAAGTACATATGATTAAAAATTAACCAAGTGCTTTTATGATGTACTTAAAACATCGTACATTTCTAAAAGGGCTAAAAATACACAGAAATCCATAAGGCATAATACACTATGAATACTGTATATGAAAAGAGGATGAGTGGGCTGACAATATTTCTAACCATGTTTAATTAAAACCTGCAAATGGTTACTGATATCCTTCAAAAGATTCCCTTTGAATTTGCTTATAATGGAATGAGGTCCTTAAAGTGATAAGAAAGACAGTGATTCTAAAGAGAGGACGAAAAGTGACAGCTTTTGGAATGATGTTTAACAGCTCCTTAACATCTGTCCTTGCCTTAGAAGCACACAGGTCTAAGCAACAAAAAGTGTTTTGTTTTCACACCAGAGAATACTGACAAACCAGTTCATGAAGGAATTGATGAAAATAAAAGCAGCTTTATGGAAACTACCCTGTACAGCATGCTATCCAGTTACTAAAAATCTGTGTTACACCTAGGCATTTTGAAGTATCAGTATGACAACAAAAGTGGATGGGGTTTTTGGTAAAGTAAGAAAAGATCTTTTTTTCAACATGCAGTTTAAATTGGCATGAGAGGGGGGAGAATACTGCTGTGGCCTCTGAGTCCCAAGTGAGTAAGGAGCAGAAGCACTGTGAGTACTTCCTTGACTTGTTTAGTCAAAGGCTTAAAGGCAGTTATATGAATAAAGATTTTATGGACTTCGGATTTCACACTGCACATTTTATCAGAGAATCACAGAGCTCTGCTGAAGGCAGAGTTTCCTCATTTTTACAAGCAGAGAGGCAAGATACAGTGAAATAAACTCGGTCACAGTCACACAGCAATTCAAGGACATCACTAAGATGAGCCCTAGTCTTCCCATTTCCGCAGGCCAAATCACTAGACCATACTGTTTTTTAAGGACAGTTGAAAATGTAACTCACAGAAAATAGTGACAAGTGCACTGATGGATAAGATGCCTTAGAATCTGTCTACAGATTACATTTGTTTAATCAAAATTTGACTCTGCAATTATTGAAGAACTGTTATTCATGGAGTATTTTATTTGTCTGTTAAATAAGTGAAGGACAAAAATATGAAAAATGAATGAAATTATTTCAAAATATAACTTGCCTTGCAATATACAACTGTTCTTAAGAACCTCACTTAAGAAAGCTGTAGGTTATAGAAACAGCTGTGCTGGCCAAGCCTAGCCTGTTACTTCCCTGGAGGGGAAAAAACTAAATCCAAGACAGCACTTTTCCTTCTCTCGCTTTCTCTGCCCTTGGCAGTACACCAGCATGCAAGTGAAATCTGCTACTGTACAGTCCTGCTATAAACTAAAAATGAAAAGAAGAGCCAGAAAATAATGGGAAGGGAAAGATAGCTGTGCAAACTACTCATGCTCTGAATTAAGAGGTCTAAGCTAGCAATCTTATTGTATGTTGTATAAGGTTTTGCAGTTTTGCTGCTAAACAGGAAATTCAAGTTGATGAAAAGTGCTGATCAGCAAGCTTCTCCTCTCCAAAATGACTCGAGGAAAAGAAGAAACTGCTCAGAAGTTAGCATGAGGTTGAGAATTAGAACAGTTTGGGGCTAACAAACCTGTCAAAACTAAACAGGCACGTTGCACAGTGAAAAACTCATGGATCTGCAGATGAAAATAAATCCAAATGAAACTATAAAGCACAATCCCAGCAGAACAAGGTGACACAAAGGTCAAACAAAACATTTTGCCTTTCCTCATGCCATTAGATCCAAGAAGCAGATAGAAAAGTGCCCATCCCTACTGGAGATGCTTCTTGAGCAAAAACTCTCCTAGAATGAGGCACTTAACATCATCCTCACTTTCTGTTGAGGAAGGATTGACCCCATCCTTCAGGACAAAAAATCTACTACCTCTAGTATCCCAGTTTGGAGGGAGATTGGAGAACTGGACTGAAACTGAACCAGAGAACTTAAAAGGACGATACCTGGAGAAAGTCCCATTCATTAAGCCATTCACTAACCTATCCTTTTTCAGCTGTTGCATTTAAAATAATAAAACATAATTTGTGATGGAGAGAAAATGATAGAGAAGAAAATATGCAAGAGCTAGGACTCTGCTCATCTTTGATGATGGAGAGTCCTTTTCAAATTCCTAATCCAAAAAACAAGTATACTAGTGAAAGATTGATAGTAACTTAGTGCAGAAATACCCATTAACCAGAGGCAAAGACATCCTTTCCTGGTGCATGGGTTGTGGTTTCAAGCCCTTATTTCATACGGTTCCTTTCAGAATCTTGTTGAGGGTACAAAGGGAACTTATGATAGACATGGAGCCAAGAATTTCTTGGTAACCTATTTGAAATCTTAACAATACATATAGTTTAACTCAGCTAATAATTACCATTAAAACTTAATAGCTCAAATTAACGCAAGAAAGTATAACTAGTAATATCTTTAAAATTGTTCTAAAAGAAAATTTAGGAAAACTTATTCCTTTCCTCTAATGTTATTTCTACCCTCCTGAAGCCCCTCAGGGTGGTGGGATGAAGCCTGGGGGTGTTGCAGCGAGTCACTAGTATCCCCAGGTCACACCAGGAGGGATGTGACGCTGGTGTTGGGGTCCATTCCTCCTAAATTCCAGGGTCCACTTGCATTGCTTTTTATATGTTCCCTTTATACATTTTCCATTTTTATACACTTCCCGGGACCTGTGACAGACTGCTGCCTGCCTCAAGCAGCAGCAAATATAACTGTATTTACTGGGCTACAAAATCAAACAATAATGGTCTGAGAGGTTTTCTGGGACTTCTGCGACACTTGGAGAAGTGGACGCGATCCAACTGTTCAGGCAGGCTGTGAAGTTTCATCCTCACTTGTGCTTTATGTGGTGCTCAAGCTGCTCTAGAAATGCCTGTCAGGATGGTGGCGATATGGAAGATATATGGAAGGACGGTGGCAATATGGAAGATACACAGAAGAAGCAAAGACTTAGCTTAAGAATACCACTAGATGTTACCACATTTTCTACTCAATTTGGTGAAAGTATGTGGCAGAATGAAACTTGCTTTTTAAAAGAATTGGAGGACTCGGAGGTGAAAATCAACCTGTGTTTGGAAAATGTAAGCTTCCACTACAGAAAAGCGTGAGAACTACTGCAAGCTTAGAAACGTGCATGCGCACAGAATGCTGCTGAACACAAGAATTTTCTTTCCTTCTTTCTGACATGTCAAATGCTATTACACTCATCATCTTGATAAACTCTCTTGATCTTTATCCTTCCCCTTAATTATGCCCTTTCTCTTCCACAGGAAGCTTCCATCTTGTCTTTCCACCGGGTCTTCTCCTCCAGAAAGACACACGCAACCCCCTTCTGTGCCTATGCACAGAACTGCATTTTCAACTTGCTAGCTGATTTCAACCTGGCTGAATGAAGTTTTGTTATGCTCCTGCAAAGGCTGTAAAAATGGGCAGCCAGGCAGGGGAAGGAGGGCATGCTGGGCACGGTGCTGAATAACAAGCTCAAGTGTTATTAGAGTCCAGAGAATCACCAAGAAAAGTGACATTACAAGTGCCTCAATCCCAGGAAAGGCTTCATTCAGAGCTCGCACACTTTAGAACAACAAAGGCAATCAAACTTCATTCACCCCCGTGATGTGAATTATTTTTTTTCACCTTATTTCTTACTGGGAAGTAGGGAGAGACTAAAATATAGCCTTATATATTGAGAAAGCTATAATGGTCTTAGCTCACGCTATGTGTATTTTAGTGAGCGGAATTTTGCATTCTGTTTGCCTGCATTTCTTTTATATAGCACTAAAAAACCTCTGAAAGCCATGAAATTACCAATTTGAAATTGCAGTAAGAACAGTTCAAGTTTTTACCACATCTGTTCTCACTGTAATGTTTTTCAGGAGACTAAATCTGTATTGCATCATTGTCTTTTTTCCTTTGAAACTACAGTCACTGAAATTAAGTATCAGAATTTTAATATTTCATACAATCTGTGACAGGTGCTTTACTACCTCAACCTTTTCAACATGCTGTATTTCAATTGTCCTGCCTTTCCCTTCCATGCAGTTGAAAGCCTCACTGAACTGTGGGAAAAAAATGTACTGGCCAGCAAACAAAACCACAAAACATTAAGCTGAAAGAGAAAAGGTCAGAAGTTTCAAAATCCACTGCCCTAATTTTATGTATTTCAGAAATATTAATAACCTCAGAGGAATCCTTACTTTTACACTATTTTAAGAAACAGTAATTTGCTACTGAAGGATTTTTTAAAAGACACAGTAATGGAGTATATTTCATTAATTTTTCAATTTAAAAAATAAAATTACATTAAATGCTCCTCTTTCCATTGTTGATCAAAATAATACTCCAAGATACAAATTTTCCATTTCAGGCATTTGCCATAAAAGAAGAGAAAATGAAAGCCTGGTTTCTCAATACCGCAAAACAAGGAGACTCCACCAACCCCAACCCTTCATCCATTTTGGTACGACAGCATAAACTGTATCAGTTTATTACTCAATATGTGGGAGACCCATGTTTCACTCCGTCACCTGTTTGAGAAGGCTGAAGGCTCCAGTTTGCACAGAAGACCCTCTGCCCAGAGAGCAGGCTTGGACTTCAGAGTATTGGACAGCTGATGCTGTTTTCCTCAACCTCCTTTTATTGCAGCTTTCAAGTACTTAATATTCTGTAAGTCAAAAAACAAGAAGTCACCAAGATGCCTCCTGGAGATGTGGCATTGGACACATGCAACAGAAGCGATCCTTATCCAAGCTTCAGTGATCTAATTTTTCTTTGCAAAACAGCTTGAATTACATGACATGAGACCAATTCATCCCACCCAGGAACACCCTACAAGCCTGCACTAATCCTCCTTTTCCACTTCACTGGAGAACATTCCCAATCTGCAGATTATTTGAAACTGAGGGAAAGGAGAAAGGACCGCTACGCACCTGCTTGCTACTCGCTCCACTTCCTAGGCTCCGCCGGAGGTGTAGACGGCGCTGCTCCGCTCGGCACAGGGTGGCACCGAGTTCCGCTCGTCCGTCCCATTCGGCCCCTCCTGCCCCGCAGCCCGGAGCCAAGGGCGCACTCAGACAGACCTGAGAGCAGCTAGGGATCCGGGGGGAGCTTATTACTGAAACAGAAAGAAACAGCCAGATTCACAATGGACATCTGAATAGCCACAGGAAAACCACTGGAAATATAATATATAGAACTTACTGAAGACTCAGAATGAGATAGAAAATTCTTATGCACTTTTGTAACATCAAAGAATTGAATATGCTTTTTCTGTACGCATTTTTCAGCTGCTCACAAAGACGAGCATAGTGATGTTTAAGGAACACAAGTTCAGCATTAACAATAAACTGAAACAAACAAACTTTCCAAAATCTCTTCTCCAGCTACAGTTGCTAATACTAACACCGATCAACCACAAACGCTAAAATAAATACCTAATAGGTCTGAATTCATCCATGCTCAAACCCCCCATGACCTGGGGTCACAGTTTACAGTAAAGAACAGTTGCTTCCACTCCACACAACAACATGAACTATCCTACAAGCAAAGCTGTATCTCTAAAATCTCATTTATTTGGAAAAAAAATCAAGGTCCTTAAACACCTGAATCACCCTGGGATAATATAATGTGGTTATAATTTTTTTTTCCTCTTTAATTTAACATCTTAAAAAGAGTGTACTATAGAGATTATATTTAAGATTTTGGGAGGTTTTTATAATGGTCTGTAAAATACTGACTTAAGAATATGTTTCACTAAATTAAAAAAGAAAACACAAACAACAAAAAACAAGCCCTCAATATGAGACCAGTGACATGTTTCCTTTTATCTTTTAATAAACAGAACATAATATTAAAACTAGTGATATTACCCCTCCTGTTCTAATTTTAGTAATGTGACTACAAATTATGGTGGACATATCTGATACATAAGGGATTAGTTGTTACGCTCCACAAAATGGAGAACTATCCTTTGTTTCAATAACCCACTGTATTTAAACACCGCCAGCTGTATAATCCTGTAAGAAGCAGAGCTGGGCCACCACGACTGACCTCTGACCACGTCAGAGGTCTGTCATTCTTATGACCAGAGGGATTAGTACAACTACTGAGCTCAACGAATTCCAGTACAACTTCATATTGGGTTAGAGAATGATTTTGTGTTATACTTGAAGTTGTTTTAATACATACTTATGAAAAATAAATAAATATGCTTACTTGGGAAACAGGTGGGGTTTTTTTAGCACATTAGCAGATGAAATTGCTTTGGTCTCTGAACTTGGCAAGTAACAAAATAAAGAATTTTAACAAGTTCTTCAGAAGTATATTATTTTATGTTCATTTATTTCCTTGACATGATTTAGGATCCAAATCTTTCTCTATCCTTCATAAAATGATCTTTGAATGGTGGTCAGTCACTTACTTGGTTCGGATCACTGCACAAAAGTTCTTCATCTTTTTAAAATGGAATTTCTCAGGTTTTCTTTCATGAAAATACCAATTAAATGGTATTCATCACTTTACCTATGGTAATATTGGGCACCACTTCAATATAACTGTAAAAGCTAAGCAGGCTAGAACTTGTACACAAGCTCTGGTCTATGGTGAGATTTTCCTTGTTTTTTTCACTGCTAACAATGGTCAAATGCTGAATTACTCAGTGTATCTACAATAAATTCTCCCATTGCTACCTCGTGTTAAGTAACGAATTACTATCAGTTTGAGCCCATAGTTATCACCTTACAAAGTTCCTTCAGAGCAGTCACGTTGGCTACAAAATGCAGCATGCTGCAGAGATACCCTGAGTATCTGTGGGAGGCTGCAGGAGGTCACAGCTGTACCCACGAGATGTTGCACTTGCACCTCATCCATCTACCAGGCAAGAAGAGCTTATTACCTTGTGTACAGAGCTGTGGTGCTTTTAGAAGCCAAGCAAAACAAGAACTACATGCACATATATTACTGCCTCTCCAGTTCTTTAATACAGCCATGGCTTACAGTACCTTTTCAGCAATTTCTGAGCATACCTAACTAGTGGATATAGCATGCTCTTTTTGTTTCCTTTGATTACTCATGCAAATGATTTTAAAAATGTGTAAACACATTTTTCCCAGAAAAAAAGTTCACTGCAAGAATTAGCTACCAGAAGTGCAACTTGGGTAGACTGGTATGAGCAACAGCTGCAGCAGCTGTGGAGCTCTTCCAGATTGTTCTTTTAGGAAATGTATGAAAATAAAATAAAATAAAATAAAATAAAATAAAATAAAATAAAATAAAATAAAATAAAATAAAATAAAATAAAATAAAATAAAATAGAAATTAGTGGTATTCTCTTTCATAGTTTATGCCTGCCAAACACAAAGCATGTAATGCTTGAACAAAAGTGACATTTATGTAAACTAAATGTTTATGAAGTTCTTGATGTGTTCCTTATGTAATTATCTCTCAACATGGCATCCTGACACACAGGGAAGGCTACAACAGATGTTCACTTTATAGCCAACTGTTATTTTGTCTTCATACAGATAGTTTTTCAACATTTTTATGTACCTGTATATATACACACTGCACAGAAATGCATTTATTTATACACTTGCACATATATAATAATAATTGGCTAAGAAAGCAGGCCTTCCTTTTGTTTCACGGTTTATCAGTGAATACCAAAACTGACTGGCTGGGTAAGTTATAACAAAATTAAGTATTAGAAGTAGATAGGTTTAAATGGAGATACTATCTTAAGGATAAAAACAAACAAAAAGACACCACCAACAACAACAAAAGAGCAGGGTAAGCCTTTGTTTTTATTTTTATAAAGTCTATACTTAACAAACCACATCTGCTGTCTGAGTTTTATGTTGTCTCACAGACAAGTCAAAAAACAGAAAACTGGATTCAGCTATTTTACTCCCACCAAGCAATCCGTTTCTTCATGTTCCATTAATCACTGTGGGAACATTTCATTAATCATTGTGGGAAAGGGTATCAGACATGGTCTACAGCAAACTCGGAATATTACACTACATCAAGCAAATAAATCTTCATTTAAGAAAGATAAAATACTCATGATTCCCTCCTTAAAAAGAAAAGAAAAGAAAAGAAAAGAAAAGAAAAGAAAAGAAAAGAAAAGAAAAGAAAAGAAAAGAAAAGAAAAGAAAAGAAAAGAAAAGAAAAGAAAAGAAAAGAAAAGAAAAGAAAAGAAAAGAAAAGAAAAGAAATAAACCAAGTGGATTTGTCAGTTTCCCCTGGCCGCTTAGCACTGCTGAGGCGACATAAAATACTTAATACACTTGCATCCTGGTTGCAGCTGTCCAGCAGAGAGCCAGCCTGCCCTCTCAGCTGATAAACGATCAGGATGTAAAGCTGGGAAGGGCAAAGGGCACTGGCTGTTAGCTGCCATCCCCTTTCCCACTGAACATACAGAAGACATCCCAGAGAAGAATAACTGGGGACAGACCACAACAGAGCAGAGCTGTTTAAAACCTCTACCTGTATGAAAGATAACAGCTACACTGAAATAATACTGGATGCTATTGCATCTATAACATAACAGATGGATAAAAGACAATTGTATCAAGTATATTAATTTAGAGAAGTTCCTCTGATCACTGGTATCTGCTATTAAATGTATGTTAAAGTAGCAGTAGGTTTGTCATTTGCAAAGCCTGACATGGGAAAGTGTTGGCAGGTCCAGACTGGCAATTTCAATCAAAGCTCAAGAGTAATATTACATCACTAATTGAAGGTCAGGAGAGGCTGCAATGAAGTGCCCTCTGTTTCTGGGAGGAGCATTCCTGCAGAATTTTCTGGTCATTCAATCTTCCAATCAAATCAAAGCTTGCTTTAAATTTCCGGGCCTTTCTGACCAAGTTCTGAAGAATAATCTCAGTGTTCTTCCAAAGTCAAAATACTGAGCTGATGGGTACTCAAAGTCCTAGGATTCTCCATGTTAATATTAGAACAGTATTTGTAGCACTTTCGTGACAATAAGCACTTAGTGTAAACAAAACCCAACACCCTTCCAAATTCAAACAAATAAAAAAGAAAATATGAGGGCACTAAATAACAACAAATGCAGTGAGCACAAAGGGAACATGAAAGAGATGAAATATGAAAACTAGTGATAAACATAGGGTTTGTCCACAATCAAGTTTAAAATCTCCTTATCAGTAAGGTTCCAAATGTGCTTAGCAAGACATGCTTTAAACTAATATTGCTGTTATGCAGAAATTTCTTATTTGGCATCTCTTTCTAAAGGTCATACAGTAAATTTTTCTAAAAGGAAAATAGAAAATATTTATTCATAAATATATTCTAAAACAGCTTTAATGACATTTAACCACCCACTTATGTGCAGTCACCCATAACAAGTGTATTGTTTCTATATACTGTAATTACAGTACAGATAAAGGTCTCATATGTACAACTAACCACTTAGTAAATGATAGGCTATGTTGATAATTACAGACATTGCTGAAATCACAAAATGAAAATCTTTTCCTAAGTTTCCTAATAATCTTCCCTGTAGGCAGTTCTCCTATTACACATGAATTCTATAGAAGCCTTAAGAAATTGTCATAATGCAGAAATATTTGTTTGAATAGCTCCTGCTGCCAGCAGCAAACTATAATTTATCACACTCTGGGATACACAGGCTGTCATTAATTCAACTTGCATCTGTAAGTGCTTATTTATTCCATTCTGTAGTCACATGGCACAGATTTGGTCTAAATAGCATTAGTAGCATCTTGCAAGATTTCTTGATGACATTGAAAGAAAGTTCTTCCATCTTGTTTATAAATCTCTTCTGCACAGGCTTCAAAACCACTACTCAGTTATCAGTGCTAAAGGTAGGGAATTTTTTTTTTTAATATTTTTAAACCTTTTTTTCTGGCACCTAAAAAGCAGGAGGTTTAATGGGAGATTTGGCTTGCTTCAACTGGCTTCAGATCATGAAGTCTATTCAGAAGACAAAACAAAGCAGTGGTGCAGTAAGATGGAACTGATTGGAGACACAAACTGGACTTCAGGAACAAATGTCACTGAAGATAGTTGATGTTGTTATACGTAATTTAGTTTTGCCTGAGGTTTCTGAACCTGTCAATCCATCCATGACTGTACTGAATGCTGTGTTCCTATGTCATAAAGTTTCCGAAAACTTTACACTACTGTTACAGATACGTATGCTTTATGAACACAGTGAAAGTATATAGACTACATTCCTTACTCCTGTTGTCTAAATGAATGGCTAAAGTGATTGTACCTTTTCCTGTGTTTTGCTTAGAAAGCTGTACCTTCCAGAATAGGACCTCATATCTCTGAAATGTCTAGACACTCTCCCCTCACCCTCACAGAAAAATCTCTGAGAGTTTATATTCATGTAGAAGTTTGCCCTTTAGAAATAAAAAAGAATTGTTAATTGGGCTTTTGATTCGTTTCCATACCATACTGGTATTTAGAATCTCACAAATACTCACATGCTGGGTAATTGACGGTTTCTGCTCCAAAAATCTTGAACTCTTGGTTTTAAGTCCTTCGGACACAAGAAGGACATTAAGTTGCATCAGTAAAAGGGTTATGCATTGATGTATTGATTTTCTTATTTCCTGGGGAGACTATAACTGTCCAAGTTGTGATTCTGAAAAAACAATGCACTATATTTTCATGGCAACATTCTATCAAGACTTTTTTTTTTTTAACTGCTCCAGAAATAATGAGCAGCACAGCCAGCAAATTTGAATTTTTCTAATACTGCTGTATTTGATCTCAAGGCAGTCAAACTCTACATGATGCTCATGATCTTCTCCTGAAAAAAATATTGAAATACATCCAAGGTTTCAAGCAGAGAAAAGCAACAAATAAATCAGAAACAAATCCTTTTCTAACGGTTCACAAATTAAAGCAAGGACCACAACATCATTTCCAAAATGCTGGAAAAGAGGCCACAAACCAAAAAACATTTTTTACTTCCTAATTTTACTTAAAACGGAGCTAGGTTGGAAAGTATGCTATTCACACCTAAGCTGCCTTTTTCTGGACTTTTTTTTCATTAGAAGACTTCAGTCAATAAAAGCATGGGGTCTCCTGCCATCTCAGAGTAGATCTCAGAAGCACTTGCCTTTTTTCCTTGAATAAAAAAGAAATGATGCATCTTTTCTCCATTCCTCCCTGCTAGTGACATCTTTCCTTTCTCCTCACATATGTATGTAGTCATTAAAATAATCATTCGGCACTTCTAGTCCTGATGAGCTCTTTTTGTGTCTCTAATCAATTCATGCATTCTATTATCTGTCCAATGGGAGAGAAAAATAATTACTTACACAGTTATTCTTCAGGCAGGTGGACAATACCATTTTATTTCTGTGCAAATAAGGGTGAAATTCTAAGGCCAATGTCTTGGAGAAGTCAGTTAGTCCTTCCATCTTAAAATAATCTGAAAGTCCCCTCATTCAAAGAAGATGTGCATAAAACGTGACAAAAGATTTGACCTGAGACAAAATATTTTAACAGCTCTTATTTCATGAGTGTACAATTCAGAGAACTCAAAATGAGCATGAGCGTGCTTCCTCACAAATGCTTACCTAAGGGCTTCTTAAGAAAAACATGGTATCAATCACAGAATATTAAAAAGTGAGAAACAAAAATAAAAGGGAAAGTCTTTTAACAACTAAGATGCACAAAACACAATGTGATGCACACTGTTCCAGGGGCTGTATCACAGGCGTCATTATAACTGGTATTTTACTTAAAAACCTCAGTTCCTTGAGGTCGCGTGGAAATGTAAGAATTTTAGATTTCACCGTTTTCTGTTCCTCTGGGCTGCAAAGAAAACATTGAATCTAAGCACTGAAAAATCCAGAAGGCAGATACAAAGAAGCTGCAATTAATAACTTAAATGTAATCTTAGGTAATTTGATTTTTTTGTTCTTCTGAGGACTGGTGCATGACTTTTGAATGCTGGATGTTGGCAACACTTGATTACTGTGATCATTAAGGACAAATTAATATTCATGGTTAGTTAATATACATTCTCACAAATATTTAATATTATATTATAGCTAATTAGACAGGGTTTGTTTTTTTTTTTGAAAAGGAACTGTCTTCTGAGCTCCAAGAAGTGAAACATTAGTAGAGAAACTACATTAAGACTTTTTCAACCTTGTTAAAACTTTCTCAGAAATAAAAACTATGGATATTTTACAAATGACTAGCTTGTATGTGTGTGCAAAGATCATGGAATTCTGAAGAAAGAAAGTAGCATTTTAGCAAACACATTTCATTCCAGAATGTATGCATTAGTTTATGTCCCCACTAACTTCCTCCAACTACTGTCAGCATGAATGATTGAAAATAAGTAGTAAAAAGAAAGTCTCTTTCTGTATTATCTGTTTATATGAGAGACATACACAAAGACACATACACACGCCCTTCAAAATCATTACACATCTCCATATTGCTGCAAGGCTTTGAAAATAAACATGGTAGACCAAAAATCTGGTGGTTTAGTTACAGCTCATCAAAGAAAAAGGGTAACTGTGGTGCGTAAAACATTAATACCTCTCTTCCCTTTCCCTTTTATGTTGAATAAATTATTCATTTGTCATTTATTAGCTAACTGTGCAAATTTTAAGCTTTTTTAAAGATTAATAATTACTTTATGCAACTCAAAGTATTTACACTGGATTTGTATGATTTTTTTCCACACTGACAGTTTGAACACTGTCATATAAAATACAGTGATTATTATTGCCTCGTCTGAGAGAAGGTTGTAAAACCATGTCTCATTAATTTTATGAGGTCATCCCCTGGATGTAAGAGAGTACTGGAGATTTCAGCTCACAGCCGTGAGGCAAGCAGGTCCCCGTGGGCACACAGGCAGACCCGCACCCTGGGCGCGACACAGCGGTATCACCCACCAGCCAAGCAGGACATGTGGCAGCCAGTCCCCTCTGCAGTGGCTTTTTTTCCTGCGTCTGCAACAGCTGCCTGGTCACACATGATGACCACAGCATGAAGCTCAGCACTTGAGGGCCGACACAAGCTCTCTCACGCATGCAAATTCCACTTAAGGACTCTGTCCTAATCTGGGGTGTAGATAAAGCAACTATTAATGGTGCAAATAGTTTCCGGAAGAACAACTCTAGCAAAGCCTTACTTCCAAGTGTCTCTTCTCTCCAGTTCTCCACTTCCACTCATCCAGCTCCTCTCCCAAGGATGTTTTTCCAACATCATCGTGCTCCTTGCAGGATCTTACGTCCCCTCTTCTTCCTCATTGCTGCAGGTATCCTCAGTATCCCCCATCCTGGGCTGTCCAATACTAGCAGTGCCCCTACTTATTTTTTCCGGCGTGCTGCCTGAAGGAGAGGAGGAGCACGCGGCGATGTGCCTGGGTCTAGGCCCATGACGATGGGGCAGCCTGGTGCTGTGAGGCAGAATGGAAAACAGGCCTTCCTGGACCACAGACACTAATAGGGTGTGTCACCTATACCCTGCCGGTTTAGAAACTTAGGATTCTTGAGCTTTCTGGTCTTTTACATTTAATTGAAATGGCTTAATAGATTCAAGTATTATATTTGAGATACAAAACAACAGGCAGTCATTTATTGTCAGCTAGGATAAAAATGTGCACTTGAATCATTTCAATGGAGGTGGATATCTAAGATTTGGGGCCTAACTCCCAACATGAGAAATCACATACACTCACAAATATTAACTGCAATGCAGAAAGAAAGAAAAAAAAGCACATTAACCTCAGTGCAAGTCTGTCACCAAGTTCTGCAAGATTCATTGAACTGGAAGTGATTGTATATTAATAGATCAATTATACCTTGTGTTACCACTAGAAAGGCTGTACCAATATAGAATGGAGATACAAAAATTTGTGTCAAGATGCAAAACAGAATTATCCCACACAGACATTTTAAAATTTATATTACAGAAGACTTCTACATTTCTTACTTATCTGTTGGTACTGGTGAGAAATAACATCAGTGAACACTTACTGAAATAAAATTCTCAATATGTGAACTACATGTTGTTGTAAGTGAAATGAACTATATCAAAATGACATTAAGTTATCTGCATTTCATCTTTAAATTTCACTGAGGAACATAACACTGCATATAATATGCATATGAAAAGAAATTCCTGTTATAGTAACCTTCTGTTAAACAAAACTCATGAATAATCAGTTTTGTCTTATGATTTTTGGTGTTTAAACTTTGAGCCTGCAGTCAGTTGGGTCAGACACAATGCAGTGGATTTACGAGGTTGATTAAAAAGACATTTTTCCTATGCTCCAAGTAGTTTTGTTCAATAATGCTTGCATCGTATGACACGATTATGCATTATTTTTTCTACTTATATTGAGGAACACTTCAACGCAATATAAGGACAATCAGATTAATCAAAATGTCATATTTGCAAACTTTTTTGTCATCCTAACAATATCCAAGTTAGATGATTTTATCTGATTGAATAAAAGCATTGGAGCAAGACTTCCCATTTGTGAAAAGCTACCATCAGAACTTGTGTTCTGTACAAAATCTCAACAGTTTTTTTCTAACATTTCTCGAAGAATATTTAACTTCCTGTGAGAAATTAATTTGAAAGTAAAGCCAGGTAACATTAGAGAAGTTTCCAAAAAAAAATCCCTATTTGTTAACATCACCATGAAAGAGAAAGAAAAAACAACTGTATGTTCTTCCATGTAGTAATGCTGCTTATGGCAAAGCTGTACCACATACCAAAAAGGATGACTTAGACAACCCTATGGTCCCCTTCAAACTAATTTATTGCTTGTTTGTTTTTAAGTAGAAGCAGTCTCTACTTTTTGAAAAAGAAAACTGTATTTGTAATTGTGTTTGCATCTTGCTATACAACAATGTGGAATATCTAAAACTAGGAGAATTTTTGGTAATTACACAGCACTAGAAGATAAGCAAGAACCTGAGAGCAATCACCAAAGGTCAACGCCTATTTTCAGCAGTCAGTGCCAACACTTCTAAGAACCTAAAAAGAGGGCAGTTGAGAATTGTATTTCAAAAATGGACCAAAACCAGAATTTGCCCTCATCTCTATTACCTTGCACAGTATTACTGGATCTCACTGTACTCTGTAGCTCATGCAACATGGGTAAATACTTCCTGTCAACAGAATTGTTACAGTGATTAATACTAATGCCAAAATTCCAGCTCTTTCTAAAGTGATCAGTATAAGCGGTTGACATTTCCAGAGACTATGCACTTGATAGCTGATTGCGTATTTATGAGCATCTTATATGCTTAATGTTAAAGGAGAAATATACAAGAGGCTCTCTAAATATCTTTACTCATCCTTCAAGTGACATTCATATAGCGCTATAAGAAATCTCATAAAAGAAGGAGACTCAGAAATATGCTCAAAGCTCCTAAAATGAGTAGGACAAGAGCTACAAGTACAGTTTAAAAGATTTCAAAGCGACCACTCAATTTTTTACTGTTATACACATGCTTACATCTCATTGAATCAAATTCATAGTTGCCCTCTTTCATTTCAGCCAAATTCTGAATGCACAATAAACCAACTCTTCACGCACCTTGCACTTTCCATTGTTTTTAAATCACTGAGGACCAGAAAAAAACATATAAGCATTAAAATGGGAAAGGGGAAGCTTCCGAAAAGCAATTTCTTCCCATACTGAATGGAGTTGCCAGCTGAAAAGGACAGAGAATAAGACAGTACTCATTGCTGGCTAGGCAATGGCCAAATATTGGGAATTCTCAAGTTCCAGTGAACATTGAGGGTAGGATAGGCTAGATCATTACCACAAAGATGCATTTCCCTGTTCGTATGCATATAGCTCCGGACATTACTCAAAATCAGAACGAACAGTGCAAATAGTTACAGTTAGAAGCATTGCTTTTCCTGCAGACTGCTACCTATATTAGCAAACCCTCTTTCAGAAGTAGAATACAACATTCAGTTCAGTAAGGCACCTTGATCTGTTTGTTCTCACAGGCAATATTTCATAATCTTTATTTCTTATATAAATGTTGTGTAATAATTCCAGTTGTTTATATTTTTCTTTAGAAAATAGCCAACAGGCTAAGCTGTAGAAGTGCTAAGGGAAGTAAACAAGAGGCAGATGCAAAACTAGTAATACCAATAGCAGTGATTCTTCAACTTAAAGCAGAACGCAATCAGTACATTTGAACTAAATTCTGCACCAGTAACAGAGATGCCAGTGTTCCAGTACAACTGGAGGCAATGCCACTGAATAGCTGTCTTTTACTTTAATTTTTAATCCTAAAACAACTGAAAAAAAAATACTTATCTGTAACTAGGGACAAGCAGGCCCTCCTGAGGACTGTTCTTGCTCTGTTAATGGACTTCTAGACAAAGTGCAGGTATCTGTTACATCTACATCTGTTGTTGTAGGACAAACCTCCAAGAGCAGACATGCTTCAAAACACACTTAAAAAATTCTATGATTTCAACCTATGCATGATGTAGAACTATTAGGTCATCCCCATTATTGTAATACCTGTCATTCCTTAACTGATAGGTATCTTTGTTGTCCTCTGGTACCAAGGTGAAGATAGCAGCACAAAGGGTAAAGAATCTGTTCAAGTAAGTCTATGGAACCATAGGAGACTGAGCCAAGTTTTATTACATCCACATGGTTTTGACAGAAAGGGACTTCCTTCCCCCACAGACAGACAGTGTCTGCTGTTGATACAGAAATATCTGGTAAGGTAAGAAAGAAAAGGATCTCACCTTTAGAATATCAAGGTTTGGGAGACAGCTGAGCTGAAGTGTTTGAACAGAAATGTACTTCTCTGAAATTCAGATTAGACATGTAGAGATAGAATCATAGAATACCCAGAGCTGGACCGAACACCCTCATGGTGAAGAACCTTTTCCTAACATCCAAACTGAACCTCCCCTGTCACAGCTCCATGCCATTCCCTCGGGTCCTGTCGCTGTCACCAGAGAGCAGAGATCAGTGCCTGCCCCTCCGCTCCCCTCGTGAGGAAGCTGCAGGCCGCCATGAGGCCTCCCCTCAGCCTCCTCTTCTCTGGGCTGAACAAACCAAGTGACTTCAGCTGCTCCTCGTACATCTTCCCCTCCAGACCCTTTGCCATCTTTGTAGCCCTCCTTTGGACACTCTCTAATAGTTTTATGTCCTTATATTGTGGCACCCAAAACTGCACACAGTACTCAAGGTGAGGCCTCACCAGTGCAGAGTGGAACAATCCCTTCCCTTGATCAGCTAGCAATGCTGTACCTGATGCACCCCAGAATATGGTTGGCCCTTTTGGCTGCCAGGGCACACTGCTGGCTCATGTTCAACTTGCTGTCCACCAGAACCCCCAGATCCCTTTCCACGGGGCTGCTCTCCAACCTCTCATCCCCCAGTCTGTACATATAGCCAGGGTTGCCCCATCCCAGGCGCAGAATCTGGCACTTGCTCCTGTTAAACTTCATATCATCGGTGATTGCCAAGACCTTTAATTTGCCCAGATCTCCCAGCAAGGCCTCTCTGCCCTTGAGGAAGTCAACAGCTTCTCCCATTAGATAAGTATTGTCAGTTTACATAGTATTTTATAGTATTTCAGGAGTCGTGCAAATCAAAGACACCGATTAAAAATTCAGCTTAGAGGTGACAAGAGGAAGAAGCTAAGTGTCTGAAATAGATGCTTCCAGCATCTGGCAGCTACATTGCATTGACTGGCAAGGGGGTAGAAGAGCATTAAGCTCTGATGTATACTGTAATACTTGCTCTTTAAATCTTTCCTGATTACGTATCAAGTTTCTGTGCATCCTTGTGCTAATTCCACCTTAGAGGCAGTTATGAACTCCAGCAACGCTCAGGACCACACTTGGAGACTTCATATCTATCCAGTTCACAGCCAGGCTTTGTGGGAAATCCTGAAGCAGCCTGCAAAGCTCAACACATATATATCACAAAGACAGCAAAGGTTCAGCTTACCTCACAGTCACAAGCATATTAGTCTGTGCAGAAATTGATCAACCATTTTCATGTAGTTAATTATACCTTATAGACAATGGCCACATCTTACTCAGTTCATACAATTAAATATTTATGATATCTTAATGTTTGTTAGCGTTTTCAAGCTATTCTCCACTTATTCCTTCCTCTTTCTTTCCCCCCATGGTCCTTTTTTCAATAGCGTAGCAAATTGAAATTCACAATAGGCATAATTAAGTTAGTATTATTCAACCAATTTTTTATACACCCACATCAATTGGAAATCTTCAGGAGTTCACCACTGCTGCCCAGCCAATAACAAAGCTTTTGCATCCACTACTGCTTCTGTAATGGGATTGAAATTATTTCTAACATGCTCCTACCAAAATGCTCACCCCACCCTTTAATTATACTGCAATCTTCTTGTATTTCATCCCTCCACACACAGTCTCTTGCACAGTAATTTCTATTTATCCTTATGCCCTGTATTCTGCTTCTACTGTTCCATTATATTTTGAATAGAGAACTGTAAAGACCTTGATTTCCATTTCTTAAATTCAAACATAAGATTTTCCTCTGAAAAAAAGTGTGTTAACTTCTTATGCTTTTAAGTCCATGCAACCTAGTCATGTTTGGAGGTATCTGAAGTGTAACTCCTTGACAAAGTACTGCTTTCGGAATGTATATGAGCTGATTACACTTTACTGTTTTTACCGTTGGGAAGAAAGGGGAGGATATAAATTCTTTAAAAAAAAATCATCTTCTGCAGTTCTTACATGTTCATAGGATGGAGATTTCTTCTCCTTCCTGCATTAATTTCTAATCAGAAAATCCTTAATTTTTAGAAGAAATGCTTTTAAAACAGAATTGTTTGCAAGCATTTAACATATAAGGGGATAGACAACAGTATGTACAAGTTAAACTCATCAGCACAGATGGTTCTGGTGCACAACTTTACAGCTGAGCTAGACAAAACACAGGCTAGCATTTTTATTCTTTGATGCTAATAGCTTAGCTTCTTTTGTCTTCAAAGGAAAATACATTTGAAAATATTTTTCTAAAGTAATGCAGTTGAACAGAACTGGAAAGCATGCTAACAGGTTCTAAGACAGCAGTGTCTAAATGCTGGAAGTTTTCCTTTGTTTTAATGTTCAATAAACATAATAAACAGAGCTGGTTTTGCAGAAGGATGGAGGCAGGACATGAATGTGTATGTGTATGCATGGAAGCACACTGCTCTGAATGAAGGCCTGAAAAAGTCATTGAGAGTTTTCCACTCATTTTTAGACATCTTGTGTATGAAGTTGTATCAAGTCTTTTGCAGAATTTAAACTAAATGAATATGAAATGCAGTGGTATAATTACTCATTGCCAGGAACAGTAATATTCATCTTATGTCTATCAGAGCTCTTTACAGTGGCCTCCAAAAAATTAATGAAATAGACTTAACTTAGCATTACTGCCTTAAATTAAAGTCACTGTGTGACACAGATTGCATTTAAAGCCTACTTCTTAAGCTATTTATATGCCCCTATACCCTTGTCAACTGTGTAAGAAATCCATTTCTTCTGTGAGAAGAGAGTAAATGATTGCTCTTTTGTTATAATGAATCCAAAAATTTTCAACATATTTTTCCCTAAAAGCACATCCTTTATGTTAACCTTACTGACAATTTCTGCATTTTTCTTTTTCAGTCCCTTTTCTATGTGCTGAAATCTGAACTCTTTGAGTTAGTAATGGAAAAAGCTGCAAAAAGGCAACAACCACGGTTAAATTCAAATACTTTACATTGAAATCCTACAACCAAGGTAAGCCACAATGAATCCATGCCCTACATCTCAAAATGTCAGCCCAGCCACTCACTCCTTTTGACACTAATGGGATTGCAGGAGTTAAACCACAACCAGGCTGCACTTGCTGTGGCATTCCCCACTTTAAGTGCCAGTCATAGGATTTCAGAGGAACAATTGCCTCTGGATTGGGGTTTGGGGTTTGTTTTGTGGTGTGGTTTTGTTTGTTTCGGTTTTCTTTGTGAGCATGTTTTGTTTAAAACAAACAAAAAACTCTAGGGATAGCATAACTTCCAATACCTACATTCTTTCTTACTTTGACTTGTTCAGATATTTGTGAAAGTACTTCCTATTCTTGGTCCCTCAATGTAGTTTATCTCCTTCAAATAAAAAAAAAATCAGAAAATCACAAGCACAAATTCACACCGGAGAAGAAACTTCATACACCTCTGAAAACTCAACATCCTCAAAGCCTCATCCTTGCAGACCCCTTATTTCCTTCAACCCTGAATAGACCAAAGTCTGTTTTGACTCCTTCATAGTCTTGGAGACTTAATTGATGCTACTCTCCTGAATCAAATCTGTTCACTACAAAATCTTGTTTTATACCTACCCAGAAGAACTCCTAGTAACAGGCATAGGTAGACAGATGTCACCTAGCTTGATATTAGTCTTGGTCTTGACATCTTCCAAGCTCCCACTTTCTCCTGGCACTGCCTTGGTGGGATGTCACCCTCCTCCAATCTCCTCCAGGTGTTCTTGCTTAGAAGCAGACAGCATGCTCCTAACTGCACTTCTCCTGAGGTAAAGAAACTCTTCCTACAATCCCCCAGTTTTTCAAAGCATTCAGAATCATGAATGTCCTAACACCCTGGGTGATGTCCTAACATATCCAGCTGTACTGTGCTATGCTTCACAGAGCAGAACAGACTGTGAAAGCAGTTCAGAACCCAGGCTTCAAGTACGCCCAACCTGCAAGCAAGATTTTTTAGCTTATTTTAGTCATGCACCAAAATCCAAATGTTAACATACAAATGCAGACAGGTTCAAAGCAGATATTCTTTTGGTAGAATGTTCAGAATCCAACAAAATAAATCCTATTTAATGTTTTCAGGATATTCTGTGAAGACAGCTTTTTTCTTGCAAACCTACCCATCTGAAAAGATTTATGATGAACATCTCACTGCCTCAGATCAGCAGAAGAAAGATTACTGAAGAAGCTTCACATTAATGCCTACAGTCACTTAATTAATTTACAGGGTAATCCAGTGGGAAGCCACTGAATACCTTCAGAAGAACATCAATTTGCTTATCTCCTCTGCTGATGCCAGGTACACAAATGGGCACAGTATAAAATGCTCCTTTGAAGAAAGATGTCACCCTTAAACCGAATTTCAGATTTACAAAACAGTCGCTTGAATCTGTGACATTAAGTCATTGACTATTTATCTACATAAGAATGTCTTCCAACTGAGATTTTCATACAGTCCAGACATAAAGGTATATAGATGTCTTTGAATAACATCTCACTTCACACTGTGACCACAAATAATTAGGAACAAGGACTTACTAGAAGACTTCTGACAATGTAAATGTTGGGTAATTAATACCTACTGTAATTTGCTTCAGACAAGATTAATCAAGTAAAATATTTTTTTCCAGTTATTACTAATACATGACCTATTCAATCTTTTGGAGGGCCTTACTGTAAACAGGATGTGAACATCTGTTCTGTTTAAAAGAAGTGGATCTATGCAGGTTGGAGACAGGATTATGCAATTTTGTTTGTGCTTCGGTGTTTTAAAAGGGGCTTATTTGCAGCAAAATTACATACTAATGTTACGTAGAAGGTTTTTGTGTATGCGTAGGGGTGGCTGGAAGATAAAAGCATATTCTGCACAGACGTCACAAGAAAATCAAACACATTAGTAGGCATATACACTAGTGGAAACAATTTTGTGTAACAGTTCATTTTTCAGTCCACATGATTTTGTGTGGCAAATTAGAATAGATTAAAGACAGTCTGCGTAAACAAATGTAACTATCTGAAAATAATCATTACCATTCAAATATTTATTAGGAAATGTTCCTCCAGCTTTTACAGGAATACTTCCACAGCAAATTCCTTATCAAAAGCACTGCAGATAACTCAGGCTTAACTTGTAAATCAGGTAGAGATTCTGCTCTATTCTGCTGCTGGATGCAACCCTCTCCCCTGTCCCCTAGGATTCTGAGCTGAAGTTATCGATATAAGCCTGTGCTGTCTGTTCCTCTAGAAAATTGCTCTCTCCCCTTTTCTTTACTACCTCAATAAAACTTTTCCCTGAAGAAAAGTTCTTCCCTGAATAGCTAAAGTGATCAAATTGGAAAATGCGAATGGTTTAGGAAGATTTTGCCCATTCCCACAAGTAGTATTTCTCCAATTTTTCTTACTAAAAACTGTGCATTGGACTACGACAGACATCACGACTAATATCCTAATTAGCAAACATTAATCAACCAAAAAAACATACTCTTGAGAAACATACTCAGATACATACTCAGATAAAGTACTCCAGTGATCATTTAAACATAAGAACATCTAGCATTTGTTTCAATTATCCCATAATCCCATTGTATCCAAGTAACATTCTGACTTGTTCTCCAAATTATATTAATTTCCCANAAAAAAAAAAAAAAAGCACCTACTTTAAAGTGGTTGTTTTGAGACAGAGAAAAGCAAAAGTTTCCAAAAGGGAACTTTATCATGTTGGGACAAGATGTTACAAAGAGGCTTGAAAATAGCATTTACAAACAGTCTTTTATGAAGTCCTTAACAGAGAAGACACCAGGAGATGGAGAATTCTGCTTAGCAAATAGTTATTTGCTAAGAGCTGCCTACAGGCAGAAGGATAAGGAATGTGAAAAACGATGGTAATTTTCCAGGAGGTAAAAGTAAGGGTGAGGTTCCCAGACATGACAGGGATCTGAATCCCATGGCAATTTGCAGCAGGAGAAATAAACTGGATTGATGATGCAAAACACTGGGGGTGAAGGTAAGAAGGTGCTTGCATCGTCAGCTACAAAGTATCTCTGAGTAGGAAAGAAAGAAGGTGTTTTAAAATCACCTTGAGAGAAAGGAGTATGGGGTTTGCTTCATGCAGAAGTCTGAGTTCCTTTGACTAATTGGCTTCCCCTTATTCACACCCTCCACCTGAGCCATACACCCCAAACCCAACGGATAAGAACCAGTCTGACACCAAACTAATAAATCGTTATTAGTTGCCTTTCTTCTCACAGGTGTGAGCAAAGGAGGAATAGGATCTGTGACAGACTGGCCTTCCCTCTGCTCCCTTGGTGGGACTCTGCCACCTGTTGCCTGCTTGGCTTTTTACTGCACTGGGACAGCATCTAGCTCAGCAAACAGACACATTTACATGGCTTGTGCAAGTAAGCATGTGACTACGGGACAAGAGGAGCTAAATACTTTTCATTAATACTTTAAAAACTCTATTCCAGCACACTGCGGTGACATAAGACAAGCTATAGTTTCAAATCTACATAGTCCTTTGCTAAGGTTCAATGGTAGAGTTAATGAGTTATTAGTACCACCTTCTCCTCCACAGCTTGTTATGATGCAATGATTCTTGTAGATGCATGCTATTAAGTTATGGAAACCACACCTTTTATCCTACAAAAGTCTACAGGGGAATTAGAAAGCACAGTTTAAGTCTGAAACACAGACTTTCAATTGATACCCTCCGACATCATTGTCTGCAGCTTCTACAGTATTTACTAATAACAATCCACATTTTTACAGATTTAACTAAAATGGTAATGAAAAAATAATTCATATTTGCCCTTAACATCCTCTCATGATACAGCCTATAGGGATCTGGATCAAGAAATATGCTACACAATATTGCATACAAAAAGAAAAATAAATTAGTTATGGTCCCAATGCAGACAGCTGGGTCCGCAACACATAAATCAAGAGAAAGAATTTTTTAAATGGTGTGAAATGAGAGTTATAACCCAGGAAGAAACCAGCTACTGCACAAGGACAATGAGAAAACACAAACCTGGCACTTCGCTCTTTCAGATAGAGGGAGATGTAAACCATAGGATAATGCCACTCTAGATACCTACTTTCTAGGTGTTTAATACTTTCTCTACTTTATTCCCCACTCATCTTCAATAGGATCCTAACTATGGAATAATTATCATGTCACATAATTGTCACAATTATTACATCGTCACATCCTTCATCCACATTTCCTCCAGAAACAGCTCCAAATCATTGCCCACAAATTGCCATGTTTGTCCTACAGCAGACTACTCCAGACTTTAAAGAAACTTCAGATACCCATCATTCTTTCCAGTGTAACACCTTTTTTCTTCCTTTTCTCACAATGAATTCATTGTTGAGCATCACACATAACCTTACCAAGTGCTTATCTATGAATTATTCCAGAAAGAGATAGACAACCACACAAATGCACGCTGTTAAGTAGCATTTGTGTGATAAATTAAAGTCCTTTCAAAACTGTGGGTTTAACTGTTTAACTGTGAATTAAGACCAAATTTTCCTGACACAAAAGGAAACACCACCACCAAAAAGCAGACAGGCATGACACCAGGACAGGGAGCAGAACAACGTTCACTGGCCTGAATGCTCCAATGGGCACTCACTGCTGCTCTGCAACACAGGCAATGCTGGAGGCTTGCTCCAGTCATTTGCCTTCAAGTCAATGTTGGGTTTCACTCATACAAGCAGATACGCATCTAATTAGATCTTAAATAAATTCTTAAAACACAGGACACTTGTTTCTCACCTCTCTTCTCTTGCACCTGCTCGAGGTACTTCTGCTGCCTCTGAAATAGTTCAGAGTAATCACCCCGAAGTGACCACTTCTTGGTTCATTTCTGTATCAAAAACTGTAAGTTGCAAACAATTTCAAACAAGCGAGCAGTAAGAAACATTCAACATTCAGAAATGTAAATAAAAGACACTGTTCAAAATATTCTCTAAAGAGTTAAAAAAGAAGGTAGACAGGAAAATACAGGCAATTCCAGGGAAAATATTATAAAAGTTAATTGAAGTTGCAGAGCGATAGCTGCATATACTGTATTCTCTAAAGTAAGAGGAGATAGTGTCTCTAAAATTGTAGGAGCTGTGAATCTGGAAATAATGCTTTAAGCATTCACTGAGAACACAGATAAACTTCTAGCTCATCCCTATGGACTTCTCCATGTTAAAATGATAGATATCAGCTTCCATTAATACAGTAAATAGAAATAATCAACCACTAAGCTACCAATCTTAATATAATTAATTTAACAAAGCTCTGTAAGTAAGGAAATGAAGTTTATGGCAACCTATTATATTGTGAATACAGAGAGAAATCTACTGAGAGGATTCAAGCTCTCCAAGCAAAAAAAAAAAAAAAAAAACCAACAAAAAGAACTTTTCTTACTACAAATGCCTTGATGAATTTCTAAAAGCGAGCTGCTTTTAATACACTTGCTTTAGATTAGTATTGGGTGTTCAACAGATACTGAAGATGTCATTTTACCCAAGTGAATTGTTTTCAAGAAATGCATCTGTTCAACTACATTACTATCAAGCAGGGTTTTTTAGATCAAGAGTGGAACCTTTTATTGTTAGAGAAAGGGTTCAGTCAGGAACAGCCTGCTGATCTGCATTATTCCTGGGGAGATGAGAGGGCCAAGTTTTACTTAAGGAGTTTAAATTTAGATCTCCCAGTCCAAGGAAGCATCTGAGCAACTGTCTGCATTGCTGAGGCATCGCATCTGTTTCTATCTAATAAACGTTTAATTTTACTCAGAGTTGGTAACATATCATTTGAGCTCACTGCCTATACCTATACATTGCCACCACGCTCTGAGAGCTACACTGGAATACCTTCAGGGCCCATTCCTCTCTATCATCAGGCTTGCGGGAAAGAAAACACCCTGGATTTGCACCCTGTTAGCTCGAAGGGAAGATTCAGTGTGCCACGTAGCTGGAAGAAGTAACAGGGGCCTACTAAAAAGGAATGAAACAGTCAGAACAACTTTGTTTGTATAAAACCTTCTGACACCCCAATAAATAACTTCCTGGAATGAGAATCAGCAAATATGTTCTTCCTCCAGGAAATTAAACGGAAAACTTCTATTATGTACAATATAGATAGAGTTATCATACAGAACTGTACATATTTTTTAAAAGAAACATATTTAGTTTGTATGCCACTACAAGAAGAAATGTAATGGTATATTTGGACTGCAGCACATCCTAATTTCCTCAGTGTGAGGATGAATGTCAGCTAAAATACAGTCTCTTTGAATCTATGGTAGCTGAGATCCATTTACAAAATGGATTAAGAAATTACTATATCGAAAAGGAATGGAGGACTATTGTCATGATCGTTCTTCAGGAATGCTATTCAGAAAATGAGTTTATACATTTCAGCTGCACATACAGTAAATGACCCTTTTCTAGTTTACTGCTCCTTAGGCCAATGATGTTTTCACTCCCTGGCACTCAAACGTGGCTGAAATGATGATTTCGCAAGCACAAGAAGAAACCTAGAATCTTGTTGCCTTATTTGTTAGCAATAGCTGTATTCATTACCATCTTTATCCAGACATTTCAATAGTCTGGTGTATAATGTTTTGTAGAATAAGAGCTGTAAGAGATGAGATGTTACTGAAATGTCCATCATTACAAAAATAGCCATCTTTTTTTATGGAACAATTCATTTGCATTCATTGATCCATTAAAATGAATGTTAGAAAGTATTATATTGTTATGACAGAGACAATAAGGCATATTCCCCTTAACAGAGTCCAAATCTTCCTTAACAAGCCATCTTTGCTATCCTTGTCCTGCAATTTCACAGTCACACTTAAACAGATGGTCTGTTAGACTCAGCTGTTGCCTGCACTCTTCTCTAGGAGTGTAAATAGAAAACGTACTGGGCTAGAGGTGATGTTTGCAAATGATTACAATACAGGAATAGAATGAATAAGCCTAGTCCAATGTTAAAAAAAAAAAAAAAAACATATAAATGCGGAAATATTGAATGTGTTTTTGTTGGAATGTAAATAAAACACATGTATGGTAGTCCCAGGATCTGAGTAACTGGAAAAAAAAAATCACAGGAAATCTAGTATTTACTAAAACTAAATAGTAAGTTTATATATACATATACACATATCTCCAGATGCAGTTTTCCTGCAGTTTAGTAGCCTATAAACATGGAAAAGACTATTACAGGAATGTAATTAGAACAAATGTTATTCCTTCAAAGCTTTTTGACCTGACTTTTGATCAGCATAGCAGACTTTCTTGTAGTTCTTTAAAAACAGCCATCTGTATTCAAACATCTGGTAGGTAATCTGCACCTGATTAGCTCCCCTATACTTCAGAATGCCCATACATCTTCCACAGATGTTGACTTCTCTCCAAGCCACATTGAAACAGGATGCAAAGTGGCTGAGGGGCCACAAAGTCATTAATAGTAAAAATAATAAAATAAAATTCCATTTGACTATAGTTTATTAAGTACCTTAGTATGTAGATATGTTCACTGTTATAAACAGAACATAAAAAGTTAAAGAATGAGTTTGGTGGTCCTTGAACAATCTAAGATAAAACTGCACCAACAGGTTTACAGAAATTTAAGATAAATATATTTAGTCCAGTGAAGTTTTTAGTATCTTACTATTTTTTTCAGGCAGTTAAATATCAAACTTCACAAAATATACATTATCTGGTTTGGTAAAGGATGGCAAAGTGAGGTACTAAAAACCCAGAGGAGCTGATTCTGAAGCTGAGACAGACTTAGGGAGGTCTTTTGGTGCCCGTCAAGCTTTGCTTACCACCCTGAAGATTTTATGAAAGCATCAAGAAAAAAAATCCTGTGCTCTGACCTGCCCTCTGTCAAAAGTCTTATTTCCCTTTGGTATTGGTTAATGTCGCATCTAAGCTCTCATGAATTCAGAAACTTCACTCAGGCGTTAGGTCTTAACTATGTTTTTAAAAACTACTTCAAAACGTATGCTCATTTTGGATGAGTTTCCAATTCCACACTCCCTCATAAAACAGACGTTTTTCTATCACAAAAATGACAACCCCTGGTTAGGCAGTGGTGAGTTTTTCCCTTGAACAGTCATGAGCCATGAAAAGGGGGGACCCAGTCCATGCTTCTGGGTTAGACAGCAGCAAAACAGCAAGAAAGGTATTTTATTCTGAGAAAGAGTGTATCAAATGGTTAGAGGCAGCACAACCAATCAATTTGCCATGCTTATTTTGGAAATTAGCATGGCTGAACCACTGAGACTTGATCTGTGAGTTTCAGGCCTGCTATTTTCCTATTTTGCTAATACTTACTTTCAAAATACGTTTGGCAGGAACACTTCTTACCAAAGCTGACAAACACAAATTTTACAAAGAATTAAAGCAACTTCTTCTAAACAAATATATTCCTTATACACTTCAAAGCATACTGGAATTACAGAAGCTTACACTCATCTGATTTTACTTTAAATTTATCCTTGTTCTTTCACACTTGGACTATAAAAGTTTGCCTGTCTGGTATAGCTGGTATACTCCATTTTTTTTCAGCATCTCATTTATAGCAAATCACTCTCAACTCAGATACCTTCTTCTCTAGAAAGAGGAAGGGATGGGGAACTTTTAATCACTAAGCATCCCTTTTATTTAAGCTCGGAGCCTCAACAGAATAGCAGTAGAATTTGGACTGAAGCATAGATGTTGACAGATGTAGCACTGGGATTATCTTTTAAGTGTTTGTTGAACAATCGCTTATTGAGGCACTCTGAAATACTATCTAGTGGTGAAAAGGAGCCAAGCTAACAAAGAAAATGTGGTATTTTTTTTTTCCTGGAAATTCTTGTGGTTAAGTAAGGTGGCTACTTGCTTTTCTTTTTGTTTCCAAACAACCTCCAATAAACTGAACATTCGCTAAATGGAGCTGCCTGATCACTTTCTTATTAGCTGCGCTGCACTCACAAAATTGGTAAAGACTATTTCCCATTTGTTATCTATTTTAAGTCTATTTGTTATCTATTTTAAGTCTGTTATCTATTTTTATTTAGAAGGAGAGTGTCTGCTCCTGGTCAAGGACCTTTTCCAAGGCAACAAGGGATAATAAGAAAGGGAGGCAGTGACGGGCACCAAGTCTGGTCAGTCACGCTAACTAACAAGGAGGCAAGAACGTGGGCACGTCTATTCCAGCAGGCCGCGCGTCGCAGCCCACGTGCCTGGTGCCGGCTGCTGGGGGGCCCAGTGCCGGTAGGGTGCGCATGTGCTTGCCTGCAAACTTTAAGCTGGAGCAGACAGTGAAGAGCAGAACCTCAGGTCTTGGCCAGGGTATCAGGCGGGCAGGGGTCTGTCCTGTTACGCCCAGGGGCACTTGCAGATGTGGTGTGTGCAGCGAGCTTCAACCTGGGCCAGCCGGCGAGTAGGCGATCCGTGAAGCAGGTAAGGGGCCTGGGATCCGGGCCGGGTGCTGGACACACAGAGGGCCCATGACGGTACCTGAGGGATCCGGGCAGGGGAGCTGGGTGGACAGAGGCTGTGCCGGCTCTCAGAGCATCCGCGAATGTGCCTGTGTTTGTCAGCCTGGAGGGCGGCGGGTGTGTGCCTGCAGCGGTGAGCCTCTGCCTCTGGCAGCTGGAGAGGAGGAAGGGGGCCTGGCTGTCTGGGTCTGTGTTTTACGTGGGTCCTGTGTGTGAGTGCTGCTGAAGGCAGCCCGTGGTGGTGGCAGCCTGTGTGGCCTGTGTCAGTGTCCTGTCTGTCCATCTGTCGCAGGGATACATGCTCAGCTTCACTACGGGTTGAACCTGCAAAAGGGAAAGCAGCAGCCGTGTCCCCTGGCCTGGGCAGCAGCAGTCCTGGGCTGGAGTTGCTGCAGGAGGCAGTTGTGCTCTTTACCTCAATTAACAGCTTCATGGATGAATACAGAGACACAAAACCCTTATTCTTTCAAGCATGATATTTGCTTGGCATCCTAACAGGCCAAATACACTGAATGAGTACAAGTTAAAATCATGTTTCATAGTTCTGGTTTCTTCTAGCTTCCTTATATCCTAACCTAGGCAGTGTTGTTGTTGTTTTAAGATTATTAGGAACCACCACGAAATATTTTCCTGGTGATTCCAAAGCTGTAGACTGAGCTGTACAATCCAATAAAATCCAGTATCTTACACTGTGAAAAATCCCAGTTCCTATCATCTTTTTCACCTTGTCCAGATTCATGGGTTTCCTTATAGAGTTTTCTATCAAAATATTTCCGGTCTTTTTTGTTTGCCATTTCATTAGTAAATAGATTTTTACCAATTCAAAGTATTTTTTTTTTTTCACTTTTTCATTAGCAGAGTCTGATGAGATCATCAAATAATCTATCTGAAAATGCTCAGAGCTATCTTTGTCTGGGTGAGCTATCTCAGACCTCCTCAGAATCTGAACATCTGAGACTGGTCCACAGGATCCTCAGTGCACAAAATTGCAATTTCTAAAATGTGTCTATTTCAGTTCTGCTTCCCAGTAAAAGATAAAAATCAAATACTGGAATTCCCGTTGGGACTGAAATGTGGAATGAAGAGTGGTATTTATACGTATTTCAGATGATGTCCACTGGACAGTCCATCATGAAAGTACCAGTCCCTTGAATTGATAAACAGCTCGATATGAAGGACCTCTTATTTCTGTTGTAGCTAATTTGGGCTGTCTAGCTTTATGCCTGATATCCAGTGACAGGTTTCTTATATCTAGAATTTAGCACTCTATGGTGTAAACTTGCTATCAAAACACAAGCTGACTTTAAACCTCTGCCTTTCAAAGAGTGCATTGATTTCTACACGGTTCCTCACAGCAGCATCTAATTTGCAGAACTGGCATGTTAACAGCAACTTTGAGATAATTCTTCCTGGCAGATCCTGATGCAAAATGCTGTCATAAGAGCATTTTGAATGGTTCCCCACTATGCTACATGATGACGATAATGAAGATAATGCTTCTGCTAATGACATGGAAAACAGTTGGTGGATTCTTTAAAGTCATTCAGATGGCTACCTCATCTCTCCTGCTCATCTACTCCAATTCCCACAACCACAAGAAGAGTCTGAAGTTACCTCAATCCCTTGTGAAACCCAAGGAACACTGTCAATCATATGAGGCCAGGACTTTCAAAAAATAGGAAAACAATTACTAGAGAGAAAAAAAAAAAAAAAAAGAGTATGGCTTTTGTGAGGGCTACTTTTGAGCACAAATCAGAGCCTCAGATGAGGGCAGCTGCAGCTGCATGTGTGGAGGTGTGTATGTGCCTGTGAACTCAGTGGTGAATTTTCAGTTGGGGATCCAACCTCGTATTGATACGTCCCTAAGCCCTAATCATAAAACATTTCTCTTATTTCCAGCCCGATATGTGACAAGAAGCTACTGCAACTTCATCTCACATTTTCCACAAACATTTCCCATTATATAGTAGTTGCCATGTGCCATAAATGAATTAGAGAACTACTGCCCATTAAACTCACCTGAGAAGACTAAAGTTATTACAGGCATCGGTTTTCATGCCATAAAGAGTTCTTCACTTTTTCATGCTTAAAGATTGTGTCTCTTGAAATGTCCATGCTTTGAGGTCTGAAAAATGGATACACCTTCCATTTATGTAAAATGCACAACATCAGAGCAAGAATTTATGTCACCAAAGAAATGATATGAAGGCCTTGTATCTTAGTAATCCATTCCTAGTTTTACAAACCTAGTGTGCTTCAGGAGCTAAGCCACAATATCCCATTACATTACATTTTGAATTTCAATCCATGAATTAGCTGATGTACATAAAACGGCAAACAGCCATGCTACGCCCCAGCACCTACTCTGTAAAAGCTGGCTGCTGTGCTACTGGTTAGCTTGGCTAGCCTGATTGCATTGACTTGCAATCACAAGTTCCCCTTCAGCTCAGCCTTTTTATACAACCATATCTGGGGATGATTTGAGAGATCTTCTAACAAGTGTAGTGTTTCATGGAGGTGAACTAAAAAGGAAATCTGTTTGCCACAACAATGACTACTTTATAATCATATAAAAAAATCAAGGTATAGACTGTACCTTAAATGAAGGAAAACCACAGCAGTTTTACAGAGCTCTGCAGTCTGATCTCAGAAATAAGGTAAAAAATACCATTCTCTTCCAGAAATAAACACAGTAGAATAAACCAAGTGTTTTAAGAACCTAAACAAGTAGTAGTGCAGTGATTTGTCAAATGCTGTGCAGCGTAAAGCCACTTTCAGTCTAAATGTATTGACATTACAGACTGGTTCAAGAACCTGGTCTAAAAATGCCCTTTGCACAAAAATAAGTTTAACTTAAATATGACTTTTGAAAATTTCTTCTATTCTTAAGATTGTTTAATAACAAATAAATATTTATTGGATATTAGTAAGTATGTAAAAAATACCGCTTATCCCACTTTACTCCCATAAGCTATTTTCAGTAGTTGCAATTAAAATCAAATGGAGATTTGAAAACAATTTAGGAATAAACTAAAACCTGCCAATGTAGCTATAATTTAATAATCATTTTAAAATAAACTGCTGTTCAAGATAGACTCTTCCAGCAATGATTGCATAAGGAGATTTTTATTCCCTGAAACAGCTAATATAAAGAGGATCTGAATCTAAAGATACAGAATACAATGTCCTTGGGTGAATTTTTAGCAGGACCTAGGAAATTAATTCCGCAACTCTTATTATTGTTAATGGGAGTTATTCAGCCAAATCTTCATGCACGAGTTTCAATTAATATATGCCCCCTTATGGTATTTTCTGCGTAATATCTGAAATTAATTTCCATAAACAACTTCCCAGCAGTTATTCAATACACTAGATCTGATTCTGATTCCACAAAGGTCCCTTGATTCATTCCAACACAAACTTGAATGCACAGCTAGATTAAAAGGAGTAAAGCACCCAACAAAATACCTTAAATTAAATACTCGCTCTGGTGTAACTCAACTAACTTCAGCAAGCCCAAAGTTACACCAACACAAACGAAAGCAGAATCGGACCACACTTTCCACAAACCAATTTGTTCCATAGCTCGCCCACTGTGACATTTCCACATCAGTAACCTTTTAGCTGTGGTCTATAAACACTTTACCTACTTCCTCTACTGGTAGCTGCTCTACAGTGGAATTTAGTTTTGGTGGAGTGTCCTAGCCAGATCTTCTAATGTTTCCTTTGAAAATGAGATTCTTACACGTTATTTCAGTGAGAATATACTTTGATATGAGAGAGCTGAGGAAAACTGATTTCTGCTGATTCCTATCTTTAACCTCACTTGCAAGGAAACAGTAATCCAATATATTTCAGTATTGGTTCTGTCATCCACTGCTTTTTGCACAAGTCCTCTTGAATTTCTTAGCATCTCTTCTACAAAGGAACTGCTGAGTTCAGCGTAGTGAATACCTTTATATAGATGAAACTGTTTAGCTAACTCGCATGCATCATAAACCATTTCCACACAGGTGGAAAAAAGCCTACAACTGATTACACAATGTATGGATGCAAAATGTAAGGACCATGGCTACCTGCAACCGTACTGGGAGGAAATCTAGTTAACCGCATATTACTGCGCACTTTTTCATTTTGAGACTTACTCCACTGGCAGTGGTGACCGAGATGAAAAACCCTACTGGACAGGCCTTCTGACTGTGTTGTACAGTGCCTCTTGCTCCGCTCCTGAAACCCCAGGCCTGAGAATGTGAGACTTGATCATACTTGATGATGGTTTCTTCATACAGAAGCAGCTATGACCACAACACCTCCATGGCTGGCACATGCATGATGTGGGGAAAAGCATGGTCAACATTTAAGTCCTAATACTACCTGAACTAGTTCAAGCTCTCTAGGATTTGGCACCAAGCAACAACTCTGCAAGTACGCCATTTAGTATACCTGGCCAAGCAATTTCATCTTATTTGCACTTAGTTTCAGACACAGCCAAAGCAACAACTTGAACAGTTTTGCCCTAGCTTTTGTCTTAAAAATCTCCAGTCTGCAGTATCATTTGCCATGAAACCGATCCTGCTAAATTCGGTTAGTGCACGTTGCCTCATGCAGTGCCAGCAGAAGCGAGCCAGTTTGCACAGACGAGTGGGTGCTGACAATATGCTAGTCTGCTGTTTCTGCTGGAGGTCTCTCCTCCTCCTCACTGGTACTAAAAAGACATCCACAGGCACTAGCTGACGCTTAGGTATTTATGTAATGAATCCCTACTATTGAGCCAGAGATAATTAAAAAAACGTCCATTTAAAGTACTTGAGAAGATTTTTTTGTTGTTCTAATATTATCATTAACGAGAGAACATTTTTTCTTCTAATATTATCATTAACAATTTGTACTACAGAAAGCAAGTTTATAAAGTGGATGTTAGTCTGGGGAAAAGCTCAAACGAGCTCACAGCTTATCTGCTGTGGTGCTGCTAGAAGTGGCTGTATTGCTGAGAAGGCCTTGGAAGGAATATAATTATGCCTGCGTGGTGCTGCATTTGCGTTAATAAATCCTGCCTCCCTCAAGGGTCTCTGTGGAACCACCTCCCCGTCTCTGCATCCGCAGCCCTGCTCATTTGCAAGCCAGATAAGCCACCCATGGATAATGAGAGCTGGCTGCATTTCCATACCAGGACTACCTCTAAACCTAGCCTATATATCCTCCTACTCATTCTCTCTTATGTGACTGTGTCATGTACTGACAGATTTTGCCATATAACACTGAGTAACATCCTATTTGTGACTGCTAAGAATTAGAAGGCATGAAGAAAGACAGCAGAGTCCAAAATCTCATGAACATGTACTCAATTAAGATGACAAAATACTCAAAGATTCATTGAATTCAGAGATTTAGATAAGATCTTGTCTTTTAAAAAAATAGTATTTTTCTTATTTAGGTACTTAAATATCTGAAATATATTTAGATATTAAATCAAAAAAGCAAGATAAATTGTCTTTAAATTATTTTTAAAAAAGTATTTGAACAGCGAAAGACAAAAATAATTAATTTAAATGCTGTAAGATGTTATAAATTGGCAAGAAAAAAGGAAAAAGAGCAAGATTATACTTTCAGACTCGAAAAGACAGGATGCCAACATCTAAGCACGCTTGGAAAAAACAGGAAGGAGTAAAGGTACCCGGCTAGCCCAGCAACCCTCATAGATGGAGAACGTTTCTCAACTAAAAGCCGCCCATTTTAGCTGAGGACCTCCTTCCATTTGAAATAATAAAACCCACCTATTTCATTTAGGTCAGCTCAGCACTGATCAGTTCTACAGCAGCAACCCACGCCTCCCATCTTCTCTATTGGCCAGACCATTACACCTCCAGGACATTCTCAGTCCTCTTTGGGTGCTGGTTCAGTGCAGTTATGGGAGACTACAACTGAAGTACCCCATCCTTAGAAGCCCCATTCTTACATTATGGGGTATCGGAACTGCAGCTACATTAAGGCACCATGCAAAATGCATGGATATAACATGAATTCCTATTGCAAAACTTTGACATTTTTTTAAATGCATGTTATATGCCACGCTTTCTAGAAATATTTTAACTTTTTATTAAAAATCAAGAAAACAAATGTGACAAACTGACCTTACTAAATACCACATATGCCTAACTTTTTCTAATCTCTTCTTTTATACATCAACATTACTTGGTTTTGTTGAATATTGTGATCATGATAGCTGCTATTACAGTACGAAAATTTGTCATACAAACCCTAATCCTGCAAAACTGTGTACATAAATGTCATTCCCCTACTTAATAACTTAAGCAAATTAGCAAATACATTATCACATAGAAATATGGTTGCTCCCAAACTGATGATACTGGTAAGCTTAACTAGTATTGTTAATTCCTGCAGGGATATCCTGCATTGATCCTATGCTATTCTCTCTTTCTTTATGCTGAGAGAATGGTAAAATCATCCAAATTTCAGAGATACTAGGATCCTTTAGTTTTGCTTGCTTTCAGTGACAGTATGTCTGAAAAATACCAATGAAAAACCCAGCCCCAAAATCTCAAATGTAGAAAAACCCCGATGCTGGAATTCTCTGCTCTTGAATGAAGTCCTAGAAGAAAGGAAAGAAGCTTTTTGCTGGTGCAAGAATACATCTTAACAGTCCTTAGGTCCTTATGCCATGAACCCTGAATACACATCTAAGGTTATACAAATAGTTCCTAATATTAAGCTGTAACTTCAGACTTGCCTAATCAACAGTAATTCATACAGAAATATGACAGAGAAATTAAGATAATTTTGCTGACACAGGTTTCTTTAAAAAAAAAACTTATATTGAAATAGCTGCATACAGAAAGTGCTTTTTACTCCAAAACAACTGTAAGTGATTAGTCTATAAAAAGATTCATTTCTCCTAGAATAGAAAAACAAACTGGGAACAGCTTTGTTCAGGCATCTGCTAGCAATGGAAAACATATTTTGTCTCTGGCCAAATGTCTGAAATAATGATTTTATTCTGGAAGTGTTTTGCTATTTTATATTCCCCTCATTTTTTGTTTTGTAGATTTCATGCTGTAGCCACAACAGTGTTATTAACACCACTAACTTTTTTGTGTTCCTTAATAAGGAAACCTATGGTTTCAAATTAAAAAACACCATCAGAATTAACATTTGCATAGTCATTGTAGAGGAGTGATTAGACTAATCAAAATTCTTTGATTAAGGAATGTTTCCCAAGTGTCTATCCCTGATAATTACTATGCAACCACTACAGTTTAAGATACTATAATTGAAGGCATTCCTACAGATGCTATTTTGCACAACAATTCTCTGTTTGTTCATTTTACGTACATTTGTATATAGCTGATGCAAGCACAGGGCTTTAGAACCTAGTATGTTTAGAAAGAACAGCAAATATTGCAGTGAAATCACAAGTGCTAACAACAGTACAAAACTTTTAGTTCAGTTTTCTTAACACAATCTCATTTTCTTCCCCCCTTTCAAACTGAAAAGCATGATGCCACGGGTTTATTGCACACTACTGAATACAAAGACTTAAAAAAAAAATACCCAAGTCAAAACACGAACAAGTACAGCAGCAATTACTCCAAAAAGTCTACCTACTTTAAGAAATAATACATCCTTCCTTCCTATGATGCCATGTGAATGTATCATATTTTTCAGTGCATTTGTCCTTGACTTTGTGAGATACAGTGGTTATTCACTCCAGTTTGCAGGTTACCTTCATAAAACCAACATTTTGACTCAAGCAAGGTATCCGCAGCCTTCGCTAGTTAAGGACTCAGCTACACTGATGAAAAGCTTAACTAAGCTAATTTACAAAGAATCATTATTGATAAGCTTTTTTTTATTATTAAAAAAAAAAAAGGCAGAAGAGAGGTCAGCTACAGCACAGAGAGAGGGGGAGGAGGGAGGGAGCTAACCTTGTGACTCCCGCACTTGTGCCAATGCTGGGAGACCCTGGGTCATAAAATCATAGAATGGCCTGGGTTGAAAAGGACCTTAAAGATCATCTAGTTTCAACCCCCCTGCTCTGGGCAGGGTTGCCAACTACTAGAGCAGGCTGCCCAGAGCCACATCCAGCCTGGCCTTGAATGCCTCCAGGGATGGGGCATCCACAACCTCTCTGGGCAACCTGTTCCAGTGCCTCACCACCCTCTGAGTGAAAAACTTCCTCCTAATATCCAACCTAAATCTCCCCTGTCTTAGTTTGAAACCATTGTCCTATCACTATCAACGTGTGTAAATAGGCGTTCCCCCTCCTGTTTATACGCTCCCTTCAAGTACTGGAAGGCCGCAATGAGGTCTCCCCGGAGCCTTCTCTTCTCCAAGCTAAACAAGCCCAGTTCCCTCAACCTTTCTTCATAGGAGAGGTGTTCCAGCCCTCTGATCATCTTAGTGGCCCTCCTCTGGACCCGTTCCAAGAGCTCCACATCCTTCTTGTGCTGGGTTCCTCTGTTCCTCCCCTGGGGTTTCAGCCTTCACCTCCCACCCAGCAGGAGCCCACCCCGATTTTCCATCTGTAGGCTGTGCTGGGACAAGAACCTTCTCCAGCTTTCCTGATGAACTTGTTCAGTTTTGCTGAGGAGAACCCGAGGCTAGCAGGCTGGTCATGAAAAGAAAGGAGAGAAACTGATTCTATGCCCCTGTGTGGAGAGTATGCATTTCAGTGCCCCCTCTAAAGACTTTGAATGCATTTTACAATAAATAAAATATATCACCAGACTTCAGAACAAAGACCAGAGTCATCCCCTGGATTATTCTCCTCCCTTGATAGTGGGAAACATGGATAGAAGAAGAAGATGGTCAGCTACATCCTAAGCATTAAAACCACTCGGAAATGGTCTGAAGGAAAAATACTCATGTTCTCTGGCTACATTTTTGAACAAGAGTAATAACCACTGCAGGAAGTATATGCTGACTTACATTGGGCATACTAAGCACAGAGGTATCAGATTTTTTTTTTTTCTTTTCCCAAGATCAAGGTAGCAGATTTCTGGTCACAATTTGTGGATTTCAGTATGGTTTAAACAAAGCAGACACCACACTACTCAGCTATTGACAAGATGCAAGAACATTCAGAAATGGGAAGGTCAGAGATAAAATATTAAGCACCTTGCCATTTTCTCTGGTAAAAGCTATGCTCCGATTTTGAGAGATGCATACTTTTACTTAAAGAGCTTGACACACAGCCCAAGGTCAGACCACAGACTCAAAGCTGAGAGCAACTTCGAAGATCCCTGTTTTAACCACTGCATGTTCTTACCTCACCAGAGTAAGGTTTAATACCAGCTGTAACACAGAATGTGATTGCTTCATATTTAATTGAAACCACTATAGAGGATAATAATATTCCTTTTACAGTATATAGAAAATATATACATCACACAATCTCACCTTTTTCCTCCACTCACAATGTTTGAATTATTTATGTAAACAGTAATTGGAAGGATGATTAAATAAAACCATCTGGAAGAAGCTGTGCATAAATTTTACCACGTTTTTGCAGTCACATTTAGTGTCACAGTGAAACATACATAAACCATAAACAAAGCTTATGTCTACGTAAGAAAACACACAAATAAAATTATTTGCATTTCTTAATTGCCCTCTACCTGATAAAGGTAACAATGCTTTTATGCTGCCCCATCTTTTAGAATGGTGCACGAGTCCACTTCCACAGGGGCCAAATGCAATCAGCATTAAGAGCATCTGCCTGCTTCCGCTCATAGCACGGTGGCAACGGCAATGCTGTTCTGGCAGGAAAGGGAAATCACTGAAATTGCTGCATCTGTAATAAAAACTGTCGAGTTGGTGATTTGGTACTCTGTCAGGCGCAAGTGCTTATCTGATAGCTGTTCCTGGGAGTGAGTGTTGTTTTAAGTGCTCTGGAGGAAAGGAAAGCAAAAACCAAAACGGGGTCTGTCTGTAGGGTTCTATATTCATAGAGGACATACAATGATACCAGGCTTTAAAAACATGACGACGGAGGTGGCTAGAAGTAAGAAACCAGTATCTAATGTTCTTTGGGGAGGAAAAATAAATAAATAAATAAAAAATAATTTCAGTCTAGTCCCCACCCGTGTTTTTTCACCCTATCATAAATCTCTATTCACTGGCACAGCTGGCAAAAGATTACAAGGGATATCATTACAGGTGAAAATTGAACTACACTAGCAGCACTTGTATGTAAAAGCCTGCTTAACATCTGGATTAACACGAGGTTTATAGTTCTCATATATTTGTTTTTGTTGTTGCTTTAAGGAAACATTAAATTCCCTAAAAAAATTCTTTTGAGACACAAGCAAAGAATAGGTCTCCTTCCTTTCATTTCAAATTTTGTTTAGTCTCAGTACCTTGTTTTGTGTTTAAAATGCTAATGCTTATTGGTCGACTGATAGTGAAAAATTAAAATCTTTTAGCATGAAGTTTAATTTCATGCATTACTTAATAAACATTAAAACCAATGTCTAATATCTTCCTTCTTCAAAAGAAGAAAAAACACTTCTGTATTGGGAGGGTGACAGAGCACTGGAACAGGTTGCCCAGAGAGGCTGTGGAGTCTCCTTCTCTGGAGATATTCAAAACCCTCCTGGATGCCATCCTGCACAATGTACTTTAGGTGACCGTGCTTGGCAGGGAGGTTGGACTGGATGATTTCCAGAGGTCCCTTCCAACCTCAACCATCCTGTGACTCTGTGATTACTTTACCACCACAGAGGTTACAGGACATTATCATGACTTGAAAAGTTAAGATACTTCTATCATGTTTATCACATATTCTGGAATTAGTTAGGTTCTCCATTTTCACAGTGCCTGGTACAAGGGACCCCTGATCTATAGAACATAAGTAAAAACAATAAAATAGAGGACCCAAGATCTCTTATGTTCTATGTATTACACACCATACCTCTTTGAACAAAGAAAGATTTAGTTCTTCCTGTAGTTCCCCTAGTCTAAGAAAAGCACCTGCTTTGTTAGTCATCAATTACAGATGCTAAAAGCTATTAGGATGTTTAATTGTTAACTTGCAAGACAGGTTATAACTATATTAGTTCCTTCCTATAAACACCTCACCTCAGCAATCCTGGCATAATCCTAATCCTAAACCTGCGATTATCTTGAGATAAACATGCCAACTCTGCTCTTTAAAATGATATAATCTAATTTTCTTTCACTTTCTTGTAGCTTTGGTTGAAATCCTATATCCAAAAGTATTGCATGCAAGGCTTCCATCGCCCTCAACGGGGCCACAACTTCATAAATTGGGCCTCTCCTTACCACATAATTATACATCTTGGCCTAAGACTGCATGAATTTAGAACAGACACAAGAAAGCTACTCCCTGGCCCCATGGCATGCAGTAAAATAACACCATCAAATTCCATCAGAGATGAAACTTAACTGGTATCTGAAGAACCAACAGCAAAATCTAAGTACAGGAAACAGACTGTGATTCACAAAAGAATTATCATGTTTCAGAAACGAACAAACAAAAATCCTCTTAAAATAAATACACCACAGGTAATACCAAGAATAACAGGCTGCAAAATAATGACAAAGAAAGTTCAGTACTGCAATACAGCCAATGTAGTTTGAGTACATTCACAAGACTGAGAAGAAATTAGTGCTCCAAGAAGTTAAGGTAGTGGACATTCTGTGTGTGCGGCAGTTGATGCATTTTCTTTTTTTCTTTTTTCTGAAAATGAAGTGTGGATTTAGACAATAACATTAATACAGATGAAATGCATTTTTAGAAATACCTGAAAAACGTGCAACTTTTACTGATCCAAGACTGCCATAATCCTTGCTATCTATTTAAATACTCCATTATTTGTGCCCTTCCCATGTACCTTTAGGCTAACTGAACAGCAACTGCTTTTCTCCCCCAGGCAATTACTAATTCTATTGCAACTTCTCGAGAAGGACTAAAATGTTTTAGAATTGGATATTCTGTAGTCTAGATGTACAGCCTGAATCTTACAAACTGAGATGAAAGCTTAAGACATGCCTGCAATGAGTAATTTGTGGGCGCACAAAAAAAGATGATCTCACTGTTACCAACAGCGCCGGATTTTCCTTCCTCTGGTTCCATGATTCACCTCTCTCTGCCTCCTCAACATATGTTGATGTCCCACGGTGCTACACGAAGGATATGTTCCACTTACCATTAGAATGAAAAAAAGATTTAACGGTTATTTGAGCTGACCTGAGAAGCTAAGAAGTGCCTGTTTGAAGCTAAACAGTGCCTGGTGTTAACATACTGCCACCTTCATTTATCTGTACACATACACATATGAATATTTTCTTCACTGATGTATTTAAAAAGCCCCCTGGATGCAACAGACATGTCAGCTTAGCTTTCACGTGCAAGATGGTCTTTCTAAACCTGCCCTCTACAGTGCTGTTACAATTAGTGCAGCAACGATAACAATTTGTTTTTCCTAATACCACAAAGTCTATACAGAAAACAAAATTAAATGCACTGCGCAACTTCAGTGCAAGGTTATAAATGAAGCAAGAGATGCAGATGGGGTTGCCATTCTTCAGTTTTAACTACAAAGAGTTATTATTTGCTACAGTTTAGAAAATGAGGGAAGACGAAAGATTTACAGGAGGTATTTCCCGAGTACCTGCCCAGGATAAGCTGCGTGGTGCTAACACGCAGCACAGCCCTACAGCAGGAGCAGGGAATCCAGCGTCTGGGCTCTGCGACGAGGCCAGACCGGTGGGACAGAGAACAACCAAGTTCCAGTCCTCTGACCCACCAGTGGCTCACATCTGCAGCACATGGGCTAAAACGAGACCTATAGCAGCACTATAGCTTTTAAAATGCGTCCACTAAAAATTTCCTTAATCTAAGCATTTAGGTAGGTTTTCTTCCAGTGTAACAACACAGATCGGTCACTGAGTGACACAATGCCCAGCTTTGCCCTTGCTCAGGTCCATTTTCCAGGTAGGATCACAGTCCTAACAACATCAGGTAACAGCAGTGAGACGTGGGCTAAGAGCAAAGATACCAGAAGCTGTCCAGACACACACTTCATGTAAACTAAGGCGCTATCATTCTTAGGGAACACTAAGCATATCTCTCTAAAACAGTATCTGGCCAACTACAATAATCCCCACACAAACCCCCCTGACATGGTTCTAGTGCGGTCTTTCTGGCTGCTACATTGTTTGTGCATCCATCTTTCAGACCTTCACGCAATCTAAGATGCATAAGCTGTTCAATATAATACGTCAGTAACTACTAATGGCTTCCTGAGAAGGTTTTGGTGTAAGTTCAGTGAAAGGTATAATTTAGCAAGCAGATTTAGCAAGCAGCAGATAAAACAATTAGAATAAAGATCTTTTGTGAAAGAAGTGGCTGGCAGCACACCCGCTGTGAAGGCTGACTTTGTAATTTAGCAAACAGATTTTATAAGTGGCAGATACAACAATTAACAGAAAAATCTTTTGTGAGTGAAATAACTCATCAAATATGCACAGAGATGGTACATTTGCATGAAAATGATGTGTGGATTTCCACTGAAAAGCAGTATTTTTTCTGCCTTTTTTCCCCCCTCTCTATATTACCAGGTTTTATGGTAGAAGAGCGATGGAAAACAGAGCACTTAATAAAGGAATACATTCCAAACAGGGACCTGTGGATGTATTTGAAGTATCAACCTAAAAAATTCTTGCATTAGAACTCAAATCATTCTATGCACCAGTTATCCACCCCCCCCTTTTTTTTTTAATCAAGCTTTCTTGTTTTATGATTGCTATGCTTTATTGCTTTATTTTAACAAGACGTCTGCAGCCAAATGTTGACTGAAACATTTTGCTGTAAAATTATTGGAAAGAACGTGACATGCTGCAATTTCTGTTACTCTGTGTGGAGAAAGGGGAAGCCTGTTATCAGATTTACCACACAGTCCTTGATCTCAGGTAGCTATTTACTTGCATGGCGTTACAAACGCAAACACAGCTATAAAATGTTGACAAAAAACATGTTTACTCCCCGAAAAACTTATGAACTTGGTTAACCATTTGAGAAGTGTATTTGTCCCTTCAAGTACAACAAAATTTGCAGGAGACAGCGAGCATTTCCTGTGACAACTCACAAAGCCGCGTCTCCTTCCAGTCATCCCCTCCAATCACTACAAAGTCTCTGGGGAATAAATACGGTTCTCCTGAGGAAGGTGACAGGACATCAAGTCTGTATTTATCCTGTTTATATGCTATTGAGGTTGCAGAGCTGGTCCAGATGGGGACTCACTGCTCAGCAGTGCCCTCCCTAGCTTACCACAGCGTATCAAGGATTTTCAGATGGTCTGGACTATTTAGATAAACGCATCATTCTAGCTGTACATTGCATCAGCTTTGAAAAAAACAGGGATCTGAGCATGGACTTTGCAAAAGGCTTCCTATGTGTGCCATTATGAGGAAGAAATGGAACTACCATTACTATCACAAGGGCGTTATACTTACATTTCAGTCTTTGCTGAAAGGGTTGTTCCCATGAACGGCCATTCATATGATACCCAAGCTTTTGATTTTGGTCAAACCCATGAAATTATTTTGTCCCAACTGCATTGCAAAGGACAAAGGACATCATTTCTTCCATCCAAAAAAGAATCAAAGTATGTATCAGGTCCAGAAGGTACAGTGAAAAGACAGCTTGGCCTTTCCCTTGCTCTTATTTTTTTTTTTTCTGGGGGTATTTTTATACATCCCAAAGCTGGGACTTTGTTATTTACACATGTTCCTCAGATTAACAAGGCTGTTTGAGCATCTTTATCCACTTGCTCTTATTAACAACTGTTATATGATACCGTATTAAAGCATTTTACTTCTCCAGGAAAATAACTCCATTTCCAGACTCAATTACTACCTAAATTACAACAACTTCTTTTAAAAACACAGAAACAACAAATAATTATAATTAAAGAAATTCTACATATTTGGGAGAGAAAACTGTAAGATTTTAAGTCTGATTTGTCTTCTTTGAACAAAAAATATTTTCTTTGAAAAGACTTGGAAGTATTTATCAAAATATAAATCACTATTAGACTGGAGTGCTCATAGGAAAGTAGAAATTGAAAAATTTAATATTTATGTTTATATTCAAATTGTCTAGTAAAGTTGTCTTGTTTCTTATGACCTTCAAACTGATTCCCACAAAATTTCTTTTTATTTCTACAGTTCACGGTATTTTTTGCCCTTTAGGACAGTCTTCCAAATACCTGAACAAGCTTTTAGAGGTATATTAGAAACATTTTGATCCTGCTACATTTATCTTTTACTTTTGGTAACTCTTGTTTTATTATGCATGAAAAATACCTTTGCAGACTATAACAGTATAACAGCTTTAGCAGCGATCTCCCTTACACCGCAGCAGCTAGCAAACTAGGAGCTATAGCAAAGTACTGGCAACTGCATCCCTATCTCCCCTCTTACCTTCAGTGATTCATACAGTTCTTTTTGTTTGAATAACTGTCAGCTTGCACTGCAGCATATATTGCTAAAGGTAATTCATTCTGAATGGTACAAAAGTTATGTCAAATATTTATACACAATATGTACTTTTCACCTAGAAACAATTCTAATTACTTCCCCTCAAGAAGCTATGAGTGTTTTTCTCATCACTTTGTTTCAATACAATTTTTTATCCCATCGATTGGTTAAACAAAAGATCCTCTAATAAGCAATGTTTCAAAATGTCACTTGAGGAGGCTTCCATAAGGCATAATAGCTCAGTACTTCTCACAGGATTAGCAATACACCCTGTCTTCAGGAGCACATATTCTACTTACATTGTAAAACACATTTGTAACTTCAGACAGGACTGCTGTTAACAGGTCAATCCTCCCCAAAGGCACGTCTTTATATTACACACAGCCAGGAATCAGAAACTCTGATTTGAGATAAAACTTCTGCGACTTTCATCCTGAACACAATATTTATTCCTATTTGATTTCCACCCTCAATGCATCACTGTTGCAAGAGTGGATGTACCCCTAGCAGCACTACTTCCATCTTCCCACAAAGATGTGTGGCAACACGTCCATGCAAGATACAGTCTCTTCGTGCTGCCATTAGTTTTGACTAATGGGTAGCTACCAACCTAGTGACGGGCTGCTTTTTTAATTATTTGTTTCATTTTAACCAGAAGCAACTGATTCATCTTTTCCACAGCTGTTCTTGCAACAGAAATAAGAAATTACACCTAGGGATACAATTTAGGATGTTTTCAAGGGAGTCTGCTAATACCTGAATTTGATCAAAATATAAAGGATGCGTAGATTTGGCAGTTTAAGCAGGAGAACTGGATTTTTTGAGTTCTCATGTACACAGAGAAACCTTAACTGTTAAAGCAAAGGCAGCATTTTTGTTTGTTTAAAAGTCTGTAAGCAGAACTAATGCAACAACTGTTTTAATTGGTAAATAGGGATTACAAATGTCTGCTGTGTTTTAAGCTATGATTATTTTGACTACATCCAAAATGAATAGCTGGAAGATGCCTCACTAAGCATGAGGACTGCAATCTCCTGTTTGGGCTGCCTCCGGTCAACAAGGGACACCATTTTCATTTCAGGGACGATGGGATCACCTGACTGGTGCACAGGCAGGAGACATCTTCTTCCAGAACAGAAGAAGACCGTCTTGACAGGCGCTGAGCCAGCGCTCACTGAAGTCACTTCTGACAAGCCTCACGCAACAAGGCCCAGGTCAGCGTCCTCTGTTAGGCAGTCCTTACCACCTTACTCAAGCAAGTACTTGTACCTCATTTATAAAATACTGTTTGGCAGCCTGTGTACATGCATGCAATCAAATATACACTAGAAAAATAAAATAAAATAATCAGCTCACCACAACATTTCTTCAAACTGTGTGCAGAAATTTTACAGTCACCTCGGTCTGTGTTGCACAGTCCTGGCTCCTGCTTGGAGGACAATTCTCTTGTAAGGCACCTCCAGCTTCTGCATCTCCATAACCATGACTCTAGCTCCCAGTTCAAGTGTTTCTCCTTAGCCAGTAGTGGAGAGATTCCTCCTCGTAGTCTGAATGTCATACCTAGGAATACCTGTGAACAGAAATGGGGTGGTTTTGTATTCGTTAATTTCACCTCCCAGGAAGAACATGCTCCTGTGACTGAGCTGACAACCATTGGTGTTCTCTCCACAGTACTTCTTGAGCCCAGTGTCAAAGCACCTGTCACAGAGGACACACACCAGAATTAGAACGCCTGGCACCACGACAGAGCAAAAAGCATTCACAGCGAGGACAAGAAAGGCTGCAACCAACTGGGTTGTTACCTGTCCAGCGTGGGCCCCCCGGCAGCGCAGCAGCTCCCGCTACCCACGATCCCCTCCAGTCGGCCCAGAGCTGGGGGGAACAAACAGAAACTGAGGAGATTGCAGCACGGGACAGGAAGAGGAGGGGGAGAAGGAGTACTGGTGGCGTGCACCAACATATTTTTCATCACGCCTAAATATTTACAGTGCTTGACGGTTTATTTGTAACAGAAAGATATGGGGAACGAAGATGCAATGAGTACATTTTGTTGTCAGTGAGACCTACCACGTTCAGCTTTTGTGTACCATTGTGATTCTGAAGCCATACTCATTCAATGCACGACAACTTATGTATTTTAAGAGCAGAACAAATTGAGTTTCTCCTAAAATCTTACTTCAATTTAGCCTTTGTGCTATGGCCTTTATAAATAACCACAAACACACAGAGCAATAAAACATGAGTTGTGAATAAAATGTAGGTTCATGATTCTCAGAGAACTTCCATGAAACAGATAGTCTCAATTAATTGCTTGTTAAATACTTCGACGATAACTAGATGATTACAGCTGATACAAAAGTAAAACAACATAATTATTGCAGTTCAAGCCAGTTCAGGGAAAATGAATTTTGATAGCAAACAAAACACTAGCAGTGCAGTCCTCCCTATAATTATTTATACTTTACTTATGCAAGGAAGTTTTCCTTAAAACAGCTTCACGTGTATTTTTGTCAACTTATTACAACAGAATGAAAGAATAGCTGTAAGCAGAAAAGGTTATTACACTTATTTAAACTCAACTGCAGATTGCCATACTTTGGTAACAGGCTAATATAATTTAAATGGCTGCACTACAGTGTTCTCTGTGCATAGAACTAGGTTATGGTGCAGGACTAGTTCTCATGGGGACTTTTCAAACCAATTCCCTCTAATTTTAAATAAAATCTTCAAGATAAGTATTTGAAATGTCAGTAACAGTTGCCTGAACTGTTTCAAGTTCTTTTCACTTGAAAACAGGCATGCAAAAAAAAAAAAAAAAAAAAAAAAAAATCAGTTGAGGTTGCATTTTATTCACAATTCAGTGAATATCAAGCAACTATTTACACATTAAGTCAATTTAAAAATAAAGTATTTAGCAAGCACTCAGATATTTTGAAAGAACACAGCTCGCATGCTATTAAAAATCTAGGAAGGAAAGAAGTGGGAAAACGACAATTTTTGAAGAGGTAGTACGTATTAACAAATATGAACCATCCAATGGAGATGAAAAACTTACTGATTTTAAATAATTCAAATAATTATTACCAATTTAAATTGGTAATAATTATATATAATATAATATTATATAATTATTAGATAAAATTATATATAATAATATAATTATATGATAATTATAATACCAAATTATAATATCTCACATAAGACTCCCTCAGAAATCACTAAAATCATTCAATTTTTTTTTTAAAAATGGGTTCAGAATACGAACATGAATTTTGGGATGTGGATTTACTTTTATGGGAAAACGTTGTTAGTCTCCAACATAGGATCTCAAATATCTCGGACTTCAGTGAGATTCCATGTCTGAAAGTGTCCTCACAAGGAAGGGCTGATAAGGTAGAAGCTTACAGGTGTCTTTTCTTATATACTTGTAGCTGTTTGTACATGGACACAGTAGACATAAAAGACCATGTGCTAACTTTAAATTAGTGTGACTTTAAAATGGATCTTACTTTAATGTCTCCTGTTCTTTCTTTTATTCAAAAACATGTCAGCTATTAGCAAATAGTATGGTCATTATGATTTTCATCATCTTGGACTCTCTCCCAGTAAGTAGTAATATGCTCAGCGGTAATAATCCTCAACAAGCTTGACTCGTGGTAATGTACTTTAGTGACAGCCTGGGTGATACCTCCCCCGAGGTGCCTCGTTGACACAACACACCAGCGGTCACTTTGCAGACTGCTTAATCATAGCCATGCAGGTTTTCCAAGCTATTTTGAAAATGGAAGGCCATATCTAACCACGCATTGCTAGCTAAAATTTAGTAAAATTATCACATCTATAAAGAACAGTGTAAAAGGCTATAAGAAAAATACATACTTTTATGCTCACGAATCAAAAGGAAATTACAGTTTTTGCAATCACCAACTTACGTACAATATGCATTGAAACTGAATCATATTATCACTCTAGACAGTACAGGATGTATCATAAAATAGTAGTTGCATCCATTAATCGCTTATTTTTCTAACGACTTTCTGAAGTAAACATTAAACTTTGCTACCATTTACTCCAAATAGACTGCATCAGAAATGGGCCTGGGGGGAGGGGGACAGGATAGTGAAAACATTTTGCAAAGGCGAAGAATTCAGCCAAGTGGCTTCAGTGAAATTAATAGGAGAGGTACATACTCCCCCCTTGCAAAAACCTGCATGATTTTTACTCTTCTGAATAGGCAAATTTCCAGAATCTGATTAAGTAAATGAATTTGGAGAACTGAATAGCTTCATTTTCATTATTTTGAGAAGTTTACATTGATGTAATCTCTCTCCATCACTTATTTCTCTGTAATTCCCCATTTCCAAAATGCATGGATGTTCAAAAGTATTTTGAAAAAGATGTAAACAAAATGACTTCTTTTTTAAATGGAATGGGTAGAAAACATTTGCACAATTCCCCAGCTGGAGCTTGTTTGCAGAATTTGTCTTCACTGCAGTTTCTACTAAACGTAAACTTTAACAAAGATAGGCTTTAGATGCTTAACACTAGAGTATTAATGTATATTTCAGTGAGTGTACCTGTGGGAACAATTCATATCTTCCCATGCATTGATCTAAAATTTCAACCCTTAAAGTGGAACTCTAACATTCCATTCTTTCATTTCCATCTTGGTTAAGAACACTGGTCACTAATAGCATTAGTTAGGTTAATCCGTCCATTTACAACCATCTTGACTCTCTCCCAATATGTAGCAATATATTGAATTGCAACAATATGAACTATAAGAGTTTAAAAATGCACAATTCAACAGTATGAACAGTTATATGACATACATCTTAATATATGTCCAAAAGTGTTGGGTTTTTGTTTGTTTGGTTGGTTTAAGCTCAGTTATGATTTGAGAGAGATTTTTTTTAGGCCAGAAAACAGAGGGGGAAAAAAAATCTGTTCTCCCTTATTCCTTCCTATATATTCTACAAAGTTTGCTACAAGTGCAAAGAGATCTGTAGGAGAGTCATTCTTAAATAGCAGTGTCTGATTAGGTTATCAAAAAAAAAAAAAAAAACAAGGAAAATAGAAGTCCAGTATGGTACCTGGGCTTTAGCACGTGATCAGATTANGTACTTACCACTTCTAGGACTTAAAAGTCATATATAGTAAACTGCTAGAAGTCCGAAATAACAAAAGCAATGGCTGAAAATACATATGCAAAAATCAACTAATAACAAAATAAAACATTGACCTTTTTTTTTTCATCCCCAAAGCCACATTTAATTTTGATATGCTACGAAGGCCTGTGAAATGATGACTGGAAAACATTTCAAGACTTCAATTCATGATAATAGAGAGGTTTTAATGCAGAGCAGGTGAATAATATTTAAGAAAGCAATTCAAAACCTCGTAAGACATATTACCAAAAGCCTTCAACAAGCAACAGAACAAAGCAATTTCAGGAAGACTAGAAAGAAGCCAAAGTCAAAATCACTAGAAAAACAGAAGACAAAAATATTACACAAAGCAGCAATGAAATCGCTTTGAAAATCAAAAACAGACAAAAGTTTTGGAAGGAGGGCTCCAGCAGCCACCAGACATGAAATGAAAATGTGAGTGTGTGGAATCCGGTGTGGAAGGTGGAATCTGGTGTGTCCAGCTTAAGCATGTATATTTGAGTGAAGCAAATTCAAGTGAAGCGAAATTTGTCAAGCACTTCATATTGTGTAACAGACACTGGGAGGCAGAGTTAGGAGAACACGATCTTTGTCTACAGACTTGTAAAACATTTTTCTACTCGCTACACAGGGAATTAAAGGTGTGTAATTTCACATAAAATGTAGGCAAAAGCTGTCTCCCCAAGTTTAGTGGATGGGAACCTTATTCAGGTTGAATCATGACCAGACCAGAGGTACAAATGATAAAACATGCTGCTCAGGAACCTCTGGAAGTGCTGAACAGATACTGGAAGCACAGCAGGTCCAAAACCTTCAATGTATATGAATGTACAGATCCTGACCAGGACAGATTCTAAGACAAATATGGATATGAGCACTGGAACGGCACCGCAAGGTACGAAAGGTAAAGAATGGTTAAGCTGCAGTAACAAACCACACAGTGACTAAAACATTGAAGTCTGCCAAAACAGTCAATATTTTGTCTGAAAAATGTGTAAAAGGACACAGGAAAAAAAAATAGTAATAAACTAACAACACTGAATTATTTGCTGGTCTCAGTAATCGCAGAAATTGAAGTTCATTATCAGCACCAACAGGATAAAAAGGATGAAAAATATTTGCCAGCAGAAGGCAACCAGCTTAGTGAAAAGTTACAGGCCAAAGTAGGATAGATACAACTCCAATAGGTGTACATACTCCAACAGGTCATAGCAACACATAAGAACAGTCTTAAAAACATTTTTAAATCTCTGACAAAATTGATTCAGTTTGGAGAGAAGTATTATGCGGAAAAGAAAAATCTGTGTCCCCATTGTATGTGCTATGAGAACTGGTAGAAAATAAAGCAACGGGTTTAACACCAGACTTTGGCTGGAACAAAGGGAAACCAATTAGTTGCCACCTTTTCTTTGTTTTTGAACTGGATATAGATGGATCAGGAGTATTAAATACGTTACAGTGAAAAAGAAACATGAAATCAAAATGTGTGGTCTTTGTAGAGGAAATTTAAAAATGTACGTTCTTTGAAGCATAGCAAATGAAACAATTTTCATTCAAATAAATAAGCCAGAAACAAGAGAACACGACGAGAGTTAGAGCTGCCTGGAACTGAAAGCATTACCATAGCAAGGACAGGGAAGGTGACAAACAGCTGCCAAAAACAGACACTATTCCACAAACACAGCTCCGATTCCTTCAGGCTAGATGCTCATGGCTGGTGCACTATGGCATCCCAAACTGAGACCTGGCCAGCTTGGGCTCAGAGCTCTGGACAGGAAGGAGCAACAGCGCACTAATGCTTGCCATGCCCACAGAGGTAGGAGCTGAATAACCAAACTGCCACCATTATTTCTTCTGGTCCTGGTCTCAAAGCAAAATTTCAAGTTCCACAGTGTGGCATACTGTATTTTAGCATGACTTTTGTGTTACATCCTTCACATAAAATAACCATAGATAGTAGAGTCAGTAGATACAGGGTCTTGTGAATTAGGTACTACAGCCTCCTGCAAGCCAGGGGAAATAACAGTCTGTCAACAGCATCCTGGTAACACAGAGCTTTATTACAATGACTTAGGCTGAAAAACATTAGCACATTCCCCAGGGATGCCAAAATTAATTGACAAGCCTGTAGTTTAGTGTTACTGAGAATTACCTTTTACTCTGCAAGTTATTTATCCATGCATGCAGTGTTTAAAAAAATAAAATAAAATCAAGGTGCACAGGTGTCAACGTGTTTCAATCAATTTCAGTGCGAAAAACTGACTGCTGATGCCCAATGATGCAACTGACAGGTTTCTACTAGCTACACAGTGGGGGAGGTTAACTCTCACTGAATCATTCACTATGCCCGTAAACACGAGAGTAATAGAAAGTGAGAGGAGGTGTTTGCATTACCACAATCATTGCATTTCTCCCCGCATGGTGAGCTGACAAGTCACTTACCTTTCATTTCTAGTATCTGGTAACAGCTCGCTAACGATACAAGAAAGTGTAACATAGAACAGACCTGGATTCCTGTATGTACAAGAACATACTTTGTATATTAAAAACACAGTATATGAAGACTTCTCTCCTTGTTCTGAAGTTAAAACTCCTAAAATTTGGTATCATTTCTTCCACCTTCATGTGTGCACCCTCAGTTGTGACTGTGTTAACCCCTGCCACTGTGAGTAGCATACCTCCCTCCAAAACAAGTATCATGAATTACTCGATTCAATCAAAAGCTGGATCATTTGTCTATGAAACAAATGAAATCCTTCTTCACAACCTTCTCTATTTTGATGTGGCAGCTGGTTTTTCAAAGTTGATGGTGCTCACGCCTAGATGTCTTGGTTCAAGATAGCCTGGCTGATCAGATCTTGCCAACTGCCCAACTGCAAGTAAGATGCAATTATCTAGCTTTGAGACTTATTTTGCCATTTTGCATCTGAGTTCAAAATCCCAAATGTCTCTGTGCTTCCTTCTGTCCACTAAGAGTTACCCTTTCCAGCTTGAATGCTGAATCAAATCCTAAAGCTTACTCTTTTCTTTTGCCAGTTTGGCCCCCAGTGTTACCATCGCCACACTGAGGATACCAACATTTTGTCAAGATTGTTTGGTCCATGAACAGAAAGTCCTACCAGATTACCTCATTTATTTTTAATCTCCTCACACACAGTATAAAACAAAAAAAAGACAACTATACACAAAACTGGAGATTGTTTTAAATAGATTAATTTATATGCATTGTGTCAGTTTAATGGAATTTGTGAACTTCGAGGTACATATAGCTGACAAATTTATTTCTTCTCTTCTTTAACAATTCTAACCTCTTTGCATCTATAAAGAATGTATTTGAAATAAGTGAATTATTGGTTTCAACATTAGTATTCACTGTGGTCTGCAGATGAACAAAAGACGGATGAACATTCAGAAACAGCAGATATGATTCTTCTGTTTATACATGCATCCTCCTCTAAATGTGAGCAAGTCTAGCTCAGTAATTTTCTAGTTTTTATTTCAGGCAGCAGAGCAGCTGTGACTTCATTGCTTCAGTTTAATTTTAATTGAATGTGCAGTTTGGAATATGTTAAAATGATCCACATGACATTTTAAAACATCATGTGTATAAGACTGCTGAAAAATCCATCAGACTTTAAAGAAGATATGCACAAGATAAACAGATGACACTACTGATCACATTTGCCCTCTCCTCTGCTCTCAGAACTTCATTTATAAAAAAGCACAAAACTATGTTAAACGCAGTAAAAAAAGTAGCAAAACATTAACTATGAAAAATAAAACTTTGAAATGTAGCTGTTCAAAACTTACCAATTTCCATCCCTAAGGGTTTTCCTTGGAGGGAAGAGAAGTTTATGAAAAAGTTCCATAACAAAACCAAAACCCCACACATTTATTTTTTTTTAATTCACAATAAGCATTCTTTCAGTATAAAATGTATTTTCTAAAGATCAAAAAAATGTTCATTCTTAACTCTTAATTTCTGAAAGGTTTGTGTGTGTGTGTGTGTGTGTGTGTGTGTGTCTGTGTGAGAGAGAGAGGTAACCTGGAAGATAATGCTTGACTTTGGTTGGAATGATGTACTTGGTTTACTGGGCTCGAAGCACCAGAGCATCATCTCCAACGCTTCATTTAGGCAGATGCAGTTGCACAGAACGGAGGCTCCAGCTGAACAGAGCCACAGCCTCCAGCGCCATCACCAGGCTGAGCCACTGCAGCCTGAGCACAGGGGCAGGCACATTGCCCACTGCTTGCCAGGAATTTGCAAGGACACGGGACACAACCAAACTCAAAAAATGTTTTGTGCAACTGGGTAATAGATTTTAACTAAACGTTTAAACCATCTGACATCTTTCCACATTTAAAATGCTAGCGGGTCATGGTCAGCCCTTGTATTTCATAGCTACACCACCACATGGCCTAATGTTTTTGTTACCAAACAACATGTGTTAATGCCAAGTCTCTTCCTTCTTCTCCGAAGCTGAAAGGTCACAGACCTTTTTTATTGACTAGAACTCTTCTCTCCTTTTCAGTAATGTAAAACATTACATTGGCTTACATGTGTAAATACCAGAAAGCAAATACACGATTAAATGCCTTATGAAGTACGTCTATGTATATATACTTTCCTCCATTTCTTCCATCCCAATTTTGCTTTGATGGCTATATATTTCCTTCATGATGCTCAATCCAATTTCTGAAGAACGTTAAATAATAACATACTGTTGACGCTAAATTACTCAAAATTACACTAATTATCTTGTGACGTTTTGTTAGTTTTTTTTTTATTATTCTGATCACATATCACTTTATTTCATTATTTTGAAGCTAATATTCACATTGTACTCCATCCAAAAAGTCTTTCTCACACAACTAGCTAATAAAAGCTAATAGGTTATGTAATATTATGGTCCTCACAACCAACAATCCTACTTGGTTTGAAAAAAAAAAAAACTATCATAACACACAATCTATCATAATATATATATTATATATATTTATATTTTATATATATATATATAGCACCTATCACCATACTGATAACTTTATTCACCTCTGTCATGCAATTACGGTATGCTGTACAGCTGACTCTTGCATTAACCAGGAGCAGTGCAATTGTGCCAGTAGCTGATGTAACTAAGACTGTGCAATGTCAGACACTTCTACTTATAGCATCTGACACTCAATGTTTTCATGCAAAACCACCAGGGGAAAAAAAAAAAGCCAAACTAGAAACCAGTTTCAGAAAACCTCATTTATGTCCAAATTAGTGTAAGCGAATATCCAAACACTTTTGCAGTTGTCATCTTTTGCCATCTAATCTGCCTCCACAATTTTATAAAGATTTTTCTCTCCTTTCTTCCCTATTTTTTAAAATACAATTATGTAAGAATTACTTAGGAATAACTATGAAGCCCATCTTTCAACCCATACGTCTGTGGGAGAGAGGCGATGGTTGTAATTTTGCTTTCAGTGAAAATAATTGGATATTACAAAGCAAGAAAAGGGTGTCTAGACAAACACTGTACAGTGAGCTCAGAAAGTCTTACTAATATATGATCATTGCACTAAGAGATAAAATTGCAACAGAACTGATGCAGGTATTCTGACAAAACATGTTTTTCTCCTTCTTAGTTTCTTTACACTGTCATCTCCAAGCGAGATTCTTTACTCGATTATCATAAACCTTCCATAAGAAGAGAAAAATCAGTGTGCTGTTTTCTCCAATACAACCACGCTATTCTTCCCATTTTCATTTCCAGAATAATCCCATTTCCTTTTTAATATCTGTCTACTACAGTGCAGCATCCATTCATAACCCGGCATAACAATAAGCATGACGTAGCCCAAGTACATGTGCAATGAATGTGTGCAGCAATCTAGTCACAAATTTGATCATTAATATTCTTTGTTTATTATGTCCACAGTCACAAAGAACTATAAAGAATTACTCAGATCCCAAAATTATAGTTTAATATCAGGCAAAACAGAATAAACACAGTTATCAGAGCAGCTCATAAAAACAGCAAAAACAGAGCATTTGGAGCATAACCTGTTTCAGTGCATGCACAACAAGTGAGATTACAGATATTTGCTTTTGTATATTTGCACTCCTTATTTCCATAGCCGCCTTCCAATCAGCCACGCTGATTCTGAACATTTGCCGATTAAAAAAATATATACATATTAAAAAAAAATCAAGGCGTAAACATAAAATAGCATCCCCCGTGTTATCCCTATAAAGTTAAGAAGGGCTAACTCTTTATTTTGGAGAGTTTAAGGTAAGAAGATTTTACAGATGGTGTAACTTTCAGAAGCATTTCTCTCAGCCGTGAAATGAGATCTTTCTGGAGGGAATGATTCTTCACCGCCTGAAAACTGTTCCAGCAAGGCCAGGAAAAAGTCTGCCTCTGGTTTGGTGGGAAATACACAGTGCAAGGTGGAGAAATCTCCAGTGTGCTTTTAAGAACAAGATTACCACATGGAGCGGGAGCAGATCAAGTGCTGAGCTCAGCAAAGTCGCAGATGAAAACAGTGAGTAAATTCCAAATGATCCCAGCAAAGACGGTGTTTACCCAGATTAACAAAGCTTCGTTACGCTGTGGGCTGGTCCAGTTGCTCAGGCTCAGCCAAGAGCAGCGTAAGTGCTATTCTGTGCGTCAGTGGCTTCCTAGGGCACCGAGTCACTGAAACCACAGCAAACCACTCCCCGCTATGGAGGCCACTGGCAAACATACATGCACGATGATCCAGCCTCAATCTCAATGCCGGTGACATGGATTAGCAGATGAAACATTACAGCTACCCCAGCCTCACCTACAGCACGGTCTCTAACGGCATCGCTGGTAACAGAGGCAATCCCACAAGAAAATTGGGTAAGAAAAGATATTGTAAATCAGCATCAATCTTCAGCATGAAGAAATAGATAACACAGCAGAGAAAATGTTCATTCATTTATTATACTATTGAATTAAAAAAAATCTGTAAGGAAAGCATTACAATACCATGAAGACACCTACATGTTCATATGCAATATTGATTACAATGCATCAGCTCTTCTGCCCTAGCCATAACAGGAATTAACACAGGAGAAGAGAAGAACAAAGCTCTCATACTTTATTACAATACAGTGACATTACAAACCAGTGATAACTGAAACACTGCATAGCCCAAGATGGCAGCATCTAGTAGGCTCACAAAGGAAAAACAACAAAGCCGATTTTTCTCAGGTTTACTTACCCAATGGACACTTACCCTAATTAAGGCACCAGATGTGATCCAGGTGTGGTAACAGAGAGCCCCTCCTGGGTTAAGTTGCCACCAGGAGCTCCATGTGCCTACCTCTAATTTGCTCTCGGTTCCCAGCCACACCGCACCTGCGAGCACTGCACAGACTTCGCCTCAGCAGCACACCGAATATAAAGCACCATGCCCCATTTATGGAAATGAATACACTTCAGTCATCTGTAAGAGCAAATAGCTGGTACCTACACCATGCAATGAACAAAAAAATCCATCATAATTCATATTGTTTTTCTATATGTGTGATCTTTATTAGAAAAAAATCCATACTGTAAGTAATCTCTGCTTTATGGTTATACTTACTTTCATAAGATTGTCTTCCAGTATGGCTTTAGTGTAGGAGATGTTACAGCGCACACATCTAAACAGATAAAACATCATATGCTTTCTTTCCTGTTTATTTTGATTCATGTTAATTAAACATCTTCAACAGGCTGCAATAAAAATTACTTTGCTCCAAGCTATATAACATTGCTTTTCAGAAGCATGGCAATAATAAACTGTCTATGCTTTCACCAAAACTTGCTATTAAAGAGTATACAGAGAAATGTTGGCAAGAAAGAAAGAGTACCAGGAGATAAGAAAAGGCACACACACAGGGGTACATCAATATGCAGTTGTTAATATGCAGTCCAGAATCCTCTTTTCATTTTAAAGTGTCCTCACCCTTGAGCGATCACAAAGAATAGGAGTAACTTGGCAGATGTAACAGTATCACTAACAAAAGTAATAACAGGCAGATCTTGCTGCTTCTGTTTGAATGACAGTTCACTTACCTGCCTTCTCCTTTTTCCTTTCTCCAGTAACCACAAAATGTATTACATGTTTTGTATTGCGTGTTTTGCTTGAGTGTAAGTGCACACAGGCAAGAAACAATTTCTCCGATGATATTACATGGAGCAGGCTAAATGCTAGGGTTTTGTGAGTGGTCTGAAACTTAATTTGTGCAGCTTGTGAACCGTGCAGCAGTACACGGCGCAGGCAGCCCTGCGTAACTCCAGACTGCACTTCCATCTCAATCCCCTGGCTGTGGTTACGTATTCGTATGTGCTTTGTCGCAGGGTTAGCAATTTTAGAAGATTAGTAAAACAGCAGCTGCTGATGAGCTCAAGTCCTGCCTACCTTGACAGCCTCAGTTAAAAGAATGGGCAAGACTCTTGTTTTGGGTAATTTCACATACTTATGTTTTTGCTTTGATTTTGAATTCGAGTAAGTACCAAAAATGGAACAAAACTGAGAAAAAAAATGCAATGCCATATCCAGTATTTTGCCTCAGTCATGAACACTTAAGTAACTTCAGAAAACACAGATTCTCTACCTTTGACAGAAGTATATTCAAAACATCTAGCATGTAACAGATGTGTCCGTGCACGCGCAGATGTGTGTGCATTTAAAGAGAGATTCCATTTGAAGAACGTTTCTCCTTTTCTAAATTTTAAGTCTGCGATTTCAGTGAGAAATACAATGTAATTATCTGCATAAAGACAATTATCTACTAATATTTAATTTCTAGGCCTCTTGAACTTGTTTGTTTAGATCATAATCTCAAATAACTACTCAAAAATGTTTGGAAAGTATATTCATGATCCTGCCATATTATATCTATGTCCCTGTACACATTTAGATGATCATCTACTATACCAGGTTAAGTAATTTGTAACACACAGCAGGAGAATTGATTTTTCCTCTTGTTTAGGTGTATCTTAGAAAGGTATCCAGAAATTCAACTTCCATGATGTTGAATAATGTCAGAATGTCAGCAGATAGCACTGTCACCTACAAGGTACCTTATAGTAAGTAACTTTCTCCAGCTTTCAGATATAAGACTGAGTATTGAGATTGTCACAACATAAGAAAAAAAAAGACACATACATTTACCAGTCTGATAAAATGGTTACTGGTATCTGTCTTCGGATTTTTCTCTTACCTTTTGTTCTGGTCATTGTGTATTGAACTGTCTTTCCTCTAGAAGGAAGCTGGCGTAGGTTGTCCTGGGCATGAGCAAATATACTGTCTCCACTTGATCCAGCTCTCCTCCCCACTCTTCCAGCATAGCTTAGTTTCCAACAATCTTTGCAATCAGATCTGTGACAAATTTACTTTTCAGTGACATTTCACTTCCCAAAGAATAGTTCATTTTATGACTGAAGAACCTATCGTTTGGACACCAGAAACGTTTCTGAACTTTATTAGTAATGGCCATAATTAGTAACAAGTACAAAGTCTGCTGAAATCAAATGAAACTCAGCCGTACCCAGCCACACCCTAGAGTTGCAGCCAGTGAAGCAAGCAAGAATTTTACTTGTCTCAACAAAGCAAAAAGGGATCTTCACCTTTGGAAGAAGTTAGAAGGGCCAGGGTCAATGTGGACGGCCATTAATTTAGCAATTAACTGATTGAGACAGTAGAATCAAAAGGGATTTATTTAAGTACAAGGATTATACACTGACAGAAGACAGGTCAGCTGATAACTAAATAGTACAAAAACACACAATGAATCTACTAATTCCGATTTAAATGCTTGCATACATACTAAGTGCCATTCAAATATTTCTAAACGTTGTACATGCTCTTAAAAATCATTAAAATCGGGACAACTGTTCGTGCTTACTACAGTCCATTGTTACTTAATTCTTTCCTAAATCAGACTTTATTCATAATCAACAGAAGATAAAAGCCAAACCAACAAAGCAGGCTTGTTGCAGAACTCTCTGGGTAGAGCTTTTTCTAAAAAGTAAAAGATATTTGTTACACACACTTCCTGGAGAAGGTCCCATGATGCGGTGGATTCTTTCAGAAAGCCAATAATATGCCAGCTCTTGTTTACTGCTCCACTTCTGCCCGTTGATTGAAAGATTCCTACACTCGTGACATAACTGAGAAAAAATACAATCTACATACACGAATAAACATAATAAGTTACAGACTTGACAAAAAAAAAGGAAGGAAAATTTAAGCAGCCATTAGTTCCTACCTTCTAAGGTTCTGCTAAGAAACTTGGAAAGTTGCAGATGATCAGCACTGTTGGTATGAAAGCCCTATTGCCATTTATCAGCAGCTGAAAGGAGAATAACTTCAAGGTAATTTTGACACCCAAGTCACATAAATACTGTGCAATTATAACCGTCCAGAGGAAATTGGATTTTCTGCTTCACAGGAAACACTGATATTTCATATTGGTTTCCATCAGTTATTGGAATAGATACACATATATAAGTTAACATATATAGGCATGTATTTTTGTTATGCACGTAACTTTGAGTAACAATAAAATTCAAGAAACATTTGATTCAAAAATGGTGATGCATTAATGTTGCCATTTTAGATCACAAAATTTTCAGAGTACAAAATATATATTTTTTACTTCCCC
>VXAA01001522.1:3364-31517 GCA_013399115.1 Anseranas semipalmata | reverse complement strand
AAAAAAGGAAAAAAGGAAAAAAGGAAAAAAGGAAAAAAGGAAAAAAGGAAAAAGTTCAGTAGCTTCTGATAAAATGAAAACCTTCTTTCCTATATCAGTTTTTTCAGGAACTACACTCAGGACTTTTATCTCCCCACTAACAGCTTGAACTCTGAGTCCAGAACCTCTCTCACAGGGTCATGGCAAGTACCTCTGCACTCGAGAGGAAGCCAGCACGCAGATCTCGGTACCACCAGAGGGTACACATATAAACACCTGATAATCAGATCTACCCACTGCCATTGCCTGATTATCAGTTAAACTCCGACTTTGCCACAGGGCATCCTCACTACAAAAAACACAAATCCGTTGTCTGGTACAAACATGCTTTGCAGGACCTGCTTCAGCTCAATGCTTTCCGCCTCAAATTATCTCCCCCTTACTCCTAGCTTAGAGGTAAAACTGTAGTACAACGTAATCTGACATATTGAAAACATACTGGTTTGTTTTCTTGAGCTCCTCCTGTAAGGCAAACAGTGGTGCAAGCATCAGTATTTTGTGAAGACTATTTTGTACATCACTCATGTACCAGATGCCATTAGCCTTCAATGGCAGGTAATTAGACCTATTATGCTCCTTGCTGAAAACTATGAACTTTCTTTTCTCCCAGCATGAACACAAATACATTTTTTTCATCTTCTACGTGGATTTCCTTCTAAATTTCAATTTAGATGGTCATGGAGGGGAGGAAGACCATTGTGAAAAACAGTAGATTTTTGGTTGTTTGTTCTTCTTTCAAACCACAGTCTGAGTTTCCTCTTTCCCCAAGCTGCAAATAGTTAGTGATGTGGCCTCAACAAGCTCCTGGCTCTTCAACTCTCCTAAACCTTGGCTTGCTCAGCTTAATAGCTTTACTAGTGCTGGGGTCTAAATAGGTCATGAGCTTCCTAACTGGCAGGCTTCCTAGTCACTCAGCTAAGACTGAGTGATTGCATTTGAGAGAATATCAATCTTTTCTTCATACATTTTAAATTGTAGAAATACAGGATCTATCAAAGTAAACATTACTAATTTCTGAACCATATCATAATAGGGATGATCATCTACTACTACAGTTTCAAAACTCTGCATTTCAATAGGACCAATGTAGTTCAGTATTTTATTAGAATTCTTACGCAAATAGAATTTTACTGGTTTCTTATCAGGACACCTTGCCATTCGTACATCCAGAAGTCTAATCATTGTTTCCTAAAATAGCTCAGGTTACTGTCTGACGTGCTAACTCACAAGCACAATCTAATCAAAAACAGACTGTGTAATTTGCCCATAGACACTCCTTAGGCATCATCATCACTCCTAAATCACTGTTATGTGGAAATCATTTCTCTCCTGAAGAGTGTTTCTAAGCAATTACCTTATAAGACTCTAATTCTGTTTCAACATACCTATTCCACATATTAAAAATATTGTTATACAAAATACAAAAGGAATATTTTTCTTGTTCCAGTTACACAAAAGACAGAACACCTAATAGGAAGGCTTGAAAAGACCTGATGTATGAGATATATGTCAAAGCCATACATGTGATAACAAAGCAAAATTTTGCTAAAAGGCATTATATAAAATCATGACAATGAAGCACCTATCCCTGACTTTCCATTTAAAGAAAAAAGAACTTACTTAAGCAAAAGGGAAGCTTGTCTACCATGCTGACACAGGAAAAGCTTAGAATCCAAGCTTTGCCTTTAACTAATAATTCCTTTACTTGTCCCATAGTAAGTTTGGTTTTGTTTTGAAGTGTTTATCCTGTATAGAAATGAAAGCAAGTAAGTTAATTCCAAGTGCCACTCTCCATTTTAGCCTGTGCTGAGGATATCCTTGATTTTGTCAGATTTGTAATTTTACTGAAATGTACACTAAAGCACAAAAATCTACAGCAAGTTAAACACAAGCTGCTTTCACTCATGGATAGGTATTTAAAATTAAATGTGTTCTCTAGAACAACACTTGCAATGATTTATCTTTAATACAGAACAGTAGGTATTATCAGGTATAAATCCATATATTTTACAAAAAATGAGAAAAAACTTCTGTCTGCATGTTGAAGTACCATTTACTATGAAGTATGCCAATTACTTCCCTCTATTTCATACCAAAGAAACTTTGAAGATTCACAAATCAAAAATCCATCCTATTAATCAGCATCTCAATTTCATCCCAAATACCAGCTATATCATGAATCATCATAGCAGCATCATATTCCTAGAAGAGTTACCAAAAAAATAGAAAATGAGCAAATGAGTATCTGCTGTTGTGTGCTGTTGTTGCTATTGCCACCCTGCCCCATTAGGGAGGAAATCAGAGTACACAAAGCAAGCTCATTAATTCTTATTCCCAATCCTTTTCAATATAAGTCACCTTATTTCACGCATTGTATAACCTTAGTCCTAGAGCGGCTTACATAGTTAATGCCAAGAGCATATCAATATGGAGAAGTCATATCGCTACAGTAGAATTCATCAAATGAATTTAACAGAAGATTTGTATTTTTTCCATTCCCAGTGTCTTCGTCAATTTACATTTTCATTCTCCTTTGTCATTTGTGCTCCCTTATTGACTTTTTAAATCAATATTTTGTTTCCTTTTCTCTTGAACTTATTCAAGTTATTATACTAAATAGGGTGACACACTTGATCTGCACCATGCATAATATATAGGGTTCATAACCATCAACACTTCAAGGATTCTGTCAGAGTTGCATTCAAGCAAAGATAACTCTTCAAACGCCTGCTTTGACATTATTTCTCAGTGACAGCATACAGTCTACCAGGCTCAATACCCATGATACAACTATTTCAGACTAAAGAGAGGAGATTTTTAAAAGTAATTTCATATATAAAGCAAAAACTGAACAGAGAAAAGTTAAGGAGATGTCTGCAGAACAGACACCATGTTGCTAGTTGCTCTATCAAGCCATCAAAAATGGAAAGTAGTTTGAAGTAAACACAGTAGACTCATAAAAAGTATGCACAGAGCTGAGAAAGTTTTATATAGCAAAAACTTGGCAAAGAGCATTACAGAATCCAAGTTAAAATGCTGATCAAGAGTAGCAGCGTATGTAGCACTCTCTCGATCTTTGTTTCAGTATTTTATGTACCGTTGTTTTTTAATATATTTTGTGCACAGTTGCTGCAGACAAAAGAACATGGTTTTGAAATTAATATCTGTCCTCTTACTTATTACATAGTAGGATATCTAACGTTATATTCATTTCAAATCCAGAAACTAACACTGGAATAAAATCAAAATAATACTTCATAAGATAAGTGGTAGCTTATTCTTTGAACTTCCCTGTTAATCACAATAAAAATCAAATGAAGGGTAAGAGGGAAGTTGTCCACTAAGATGCTCATTTTCTCAAATTTTACCAGACCAAAACAAACATAACTTCAGCTGTGCTGACACCACAGAGACATTATTAAAGAATAGCCAATACTGGAAAAAAAAAAAAAAAAAAAAAAAAAAAGAAAATGAAAAACAATACTTACATAGCTGCTTGTCTCTGACAAGCTCAATAATCCTTTTCCTTTCTATCCTACTAGAAAACTGCACGCTAGCCAACTCAATTTTATGAATAACAACAACATCAATATTGTGTTTGGGGCAAACAAGATTAAAAGTTAGCAACTGTATTCTATAATGAAAGAGGATTAAACGTAGGAATGGTTTTCAAACACGTTATATGGACTTCTGGTTGAACAGAGACATTTTTCCACATATGCATTATGTGTATGAAACATTTACACAGGGTATCAGTTGTCAGTCACTGATTTCCATCAGTAAAACCACTAAATTATGTAAAAAGTATTATGGAAGTTATTCAATGCATAACACTGAACAGTCCTGTCTTGCTTTAGAATTTGGGGATTATACTTCCCTGAATCAACAACATATCCTAGCAAAAATATGGAGTAAGTGCATAGTCTTGCACACAGCATATTAGTATATCAAAGTAGTCATACTAAAGTCGTAAACACTTTTTACAAGTAGGTAGATACATTACTTCTTCCACTGTTGTACAAATTCACACTGAGACAAAGTTATCTAGTAAAAAATTATCCATCTAAAACAGCTCTTTACAGCCGCTGAGCCTCCACATCACTGCCTTTATCTTCTGTCTCTCTTCTTCTGTTTTCCTTCCAAAACAGCTAAAGCAGCAAAGCAAATAAAAAATTAGAAGACTTTAAAGGATAGGCACAGGTCCAAAAAAAAAAAAAAAAAGACATATCATCCTAGAGGGGTACCAGGCATGCATTTAAGTTCAGAGACATCATCAGCCTCCTTCCTCCCCACCTACTGTAAGACTCCTAAAAGATCCTCATGTCAGCTGCAGCCATTATGATGGCTGAAGGCTAAAGGGACCAAGAGATAAGGACCAAGAGATGTGGGGATAGGAATTTTAATACTAACTTTGTCTATACTAAGCTAAAAAGTAGAAGAAGAAAAAAAAAAAGAATAAAAAAAAGAGTCTTTCTCCTTGATTTTCTGATATTTATACCCATTTATAAGCCCTTTGCATATCTTTTTAAGACTCAAAATTCCCCAGTTTCCTAAGAGAAACTGAAAACAGAGGGAGTGAGACTGCTATAAAAAAAAAAAAAACATTAACAAAAATAAGAAGCTGACTATAGCATAAGATCTGGGCAACGTGAGAGACAGCAAATTCTGCTTCTCTTCAGACCCATGTCATAGCAAGTAGAAATCTGCAGTAGAGTTGGGAGGAAACATGGATATCGATAGAGCAGAATTCATAAAACTTACTGCTAATTACAGTAACAGAGCCTCCACTGGTTTGATTTGAATTTGAGAAATCTTAAATTATAAAATGTTTGCACAAGCATTAGAGTGATTCAAATAAATCATCGGAAAAGAATATACTTTTTGCCTCCTTGTAGTGCAACTGAACAAGCTATCATATTTTAATTCACTGTTACTATTCAGAGCAAATACAGAAAAGGTTTTAATTCAAAATCTGCACAAGCAAACACTTGTGAACTATCTAAAGGAAGCATTGTAAAGAAATTGACAATTGAAACAATTGAGTCTTCTGCAACAAAATTGAAAAGAAATTAAAGTTAATTTCTATTAACTTTGTACTGACTCTGACGTAACTGTTGTATGTTTCCAGCAGCTTCAGAGTTAGTCCTCAAATGTGAAAACAGGCAGACCACTGAGAAAAAAAGCTGATAAAATAATAAAAGGAAAACTACTAAATTTCTTGTTCCAGAAAGTGATTAGTTTTAGATTTAGATTTATTTTATTTTTTTTAGAACAAATGTAATGATGATAACAGTCATAACTCATGTCTGTGGCTCAGTTCAAATCATATTTGCTTTCTTCCTATCAAGGATCAACTCTTTGATTAGATGAAGTAATTATTTCAGGTACCTTTCCTAAGACACAATGAAAAAATGAAACAATTAAAGAAATAGTATTTGTGGGAAAAGGCCAGGATCAAAAGAAATACAAAAGGAAGACCACAATCTGAAATCTATTTGAGAGCTTTCCAACAGAGAACTAATTAAATAGATACAATATATAAAAGACACGCATGTTCTCTGACATCCAGTTTTGTTTTGATGATTAAAAACGAGTCCAATTTACTGTGGCTTGAATGCCTCTTAAACAACATATAGGGAACAGCTTCCTAACAAGAGCTCTATATTGTTCCGCATCTCAGCAAACGAGTCACATTTTGAGCCTCCTTTGCTCATAGTATCTCGATATCTAGACATGCCTACAACTAGAACATCCTTCAGTAAATCCATATTCCCAAAGTTCAATTAGAAATATCATAAATACCTTTCCCACTTCAGTGCACATTATTTGAACTTCTTCCCTAAGATCAATGAAATGGGAATACATTTGTTTAAACTCTTAACATGGTTTAGAAAATACAGGCACCTATTTTTGAAGGTGCTGAAGAACTTGATTACCGTACCTAAATAATGTGAAAGTATGTGGTTACTACGTGAAAAAAAAAATATGCAGAAACCTAAGTTCAGTCTATTGTCTTTATTTTCATGGTCTTTGCTTTGCAAAAAAACAGTTATTGCCAAAACTTATCTTATAAAACAGAACCAAAATTCCACACTACAATTGTACTGTCTACAATGAGGCACCCTATGTACTGTCTGGCTGTACCGTGTGATATTTCAGACCTTTTACCTGGGAAGGATTCTAGAAAAAGGCATTAGACAAAGGAAAGAACAGTCTCACTAGTACACAGTCAACACCAAGAAACAAACATACTTAATAAAAGAGTTAATTTAGTACTTAACAGAAATATATATATTCCTAATGTGTGTAAGTATAATAAAAAATAATGGAAATCAATAAAACAAACTACGGACTCCTTCCTTAATGATCACAGCACAGAATGAGACACTCATCTTTTCTTTTTCTCTCATTTTTCAGCATCCAGAAAGATCCTGGGATATAGGTATCCCAAGCAATTATTGGTAAACAACTAGAAGGAAGGGTGAGAGTCAAGAATAAGTCTAATTTTTTCTATAACACTTTAAACAGCCCTTAGAAATAAAAAGTATGTTGACACTATGCAATTTCACTGTAACAAAGCTTTTGACATTCTTGTGGTGTTCTGAGAAACATGTTGACTAAACCACTGTAGATTAAAAAGTTTTAAAATGGGTTCATATCTGGTGGAAAACTCAACACTAAAGCAGTTATCAAAGGTTCACAATAAAAGCAAAAAAAAAAAATGTGTTGAATGAAGTCAGCCAAGTGTATATCCTGAATTCAGTACTTCTCAGTACTTTCATTAATGAGTTAGATAACAAAGGACCTTTCTTGAATTTTAAGGCAATATGAACACAGGAGGTAGGGGAAAGGTGTGTAAAGTGCTTTCAGTGCTGCCAGGAAGGATGTGATTTAAAAAAAAAAAAAATGGTCTTGTCTAATTGAAGCAATACCCTGAATTATGTAGGATGTAATTTGGTAAGAGGAAGAGAAAATTGTTATTAGGCAAGAATAATCTGCTGTGCAAATACAAGCACTTAGCCACCAAATAACAGATCTACAGAAAAAGATGTGTGGGCAATAAAACGAGATTTATTTGAAGACTGGGGAGAAATTATAACTGTCCCTAATATGTGCTAAAAGCTTCCTTAACGACAGTGTATGTTCTCCACGTTCACTCAAGATAGGACAAGAAGTAATCAAGTTAAACTGTATGAAGGAATTTTAATTTTAGATGATATTTGAAAAAATTCTAGAAGTAAAAACCAACCATGGGTTTTCTTGAATACCCACTACTGGCAATTTTTAAGAACAAAGTAGACAAAAGAAGGGGTGCCCTGGAAGATGGAGTTGGATTCAATGACTTCTTGAGGTCACTCTCAGCCTTATCTTCTGTGATTATCAACTTACCTCTGTCCTCTGCCCCGTACATTTCAGTTGGAGAGAACTCAGTCTTTCCATTTCATTGTCAGTTCAACCACAATCTTTTTCCTAGCTATGAACTTGCAGTGTGCTCAAATAGTTTCAAATGCCTTTTCTGTGTTATTTGTCCTTCTGTGCATATTTAATGGCCACTGCCACTAATAGTATGCAACATCTTAAGATTACAGTCTCATGAGAGCAAAGTACCAAGAACTTTAACAGCTTTGAGCATAGGATCAGCAAAGAGCTGTCACTTTCTTCCATCATTTTTATTTCTGTAAAGTATGAGAGAAAACACTCCTGCCTCACTCAATGTATGTCATCAATTGCAAAATCAGAGCTAACTGCAGTTTTCACACCCTGCAAACCAGCATGTCAGGAACTGAGCTGCAGTCATCAGTTAAATTAGCTCCTAGCATGCTGGGCTGCTATGCTCTCAAATTATTAATTTTTCATAAACAGAAGTTGTTTCAAAGAAAACAATCCATGCTAACTTAGAATAACTCCTATTCTCTTCTTCTTCTGTCTTAAGATTTTGCATTAGTAGCTTGCATGCTCCACTGCTTGGAACACTGTAAAACCAGGGATATGATTAGATTTAACTAGGAGACCTGTACATGCCACATAGCTAGGTCTCCTCAAAGGAAAATTGAATTGGTATGACATGAATTTTTCTTACCTTGCCGACCATAACAGCTGCTGTCATACATATCCACTAGTGAAACATTTTAATGTTTAATTATGGGCATGCCAATCAAAACCTTAGTTACATATAAGTAACTTTTGCACTTCAGGCTAAGAATGTATATCCCACGTTAAGTATGAATGTAACTAATCCTCCCTAAATGTCAACTCATAGCCTGGGCAGAGACACTATTTTCTAAGCAGATAAAAGTAACAATGTATTAGTTTACAGAAATAAGGTTAAAAAAAAAAAAATCTTTAAAAAGCAGCTTTTAAGAAAGAGATGTGGGGATCCCAGTAAACAACAGGCAGAACAGAAGCCAGCGGTGTCCCTTTGCGACAAGGAAGGCCAAGCACATCCGGGGCTGTATGAGCAAGAGTGCAGCCAGCAGGTCCAGGGAAGCGATTCTGCCCTTCTACCTGGCCCTTCTGAGGCCACACCTGCAGTCCTCTAGTTAGCCCCAGACTTTGCCCAATATGCAAAAGACATTGAGAGCCTGGAGCGCATTCAGCAGATGACCACCAAGGCAAGCGGGTGCTGGAGCATGCAATGTACAAAGAGAGGCTCAGAAAACTGAATTTACCCAGCCTCAAGAACAGAAGAGGCTCAGAGAAGAGCTTACTGCTCCCTGCAGTTGGAGGATGCCGTGAAGATGGCTCCAGACTCCCCTCAGAGGTACGCAGTGGAGGCAGGGAGGCAATGGGCACATGCTGGAACACTGCAAATTCTGACTCGATCCAAGGAGAATCTCTTTCACCATGAGGACAATCCAAAACCGGCAGAGCCTGCCCAGAAACACCGTGAAAAAGCTCAACTGGAGACCAATCAACTTGATTTAAATGGGCTTGCTTTGAGCCATAGGTTGAACTCGAGTCTCTGAAGGTCCTTTCCAACTCACATTACTCTGTGATTCTATAATGTAGTGCCTGCTTTTATATCTAATAGACCATTTGAATGTCCCAGGTACTTTAACTCTCCGAAGTCTTGTGAAGACTTTCACAAATGTTTTAAGGAGGAATGCCCATTTTGACCATTCGTCTTCCTAAGAAAAAAGTTTCTCATTTAGTGGTGCCTGTAGAGACTCATTCTGCTGAAGTACTGCCTTTCAAAATAGGTCATCTCTGAGGTTTTTCCTGTCTTTCCATGGAGTTCTGCCACGTAGATAACTTGTGAACAGCCTGCTTCTCCTTTTTGTCCCTCAGTAAGATTAAATACCTTAGACTAGGACGAATACACCCATTTAAGAACTATTTGCCTTCAACTATCTGAAGAATACAGGAAGGTTATACCTGCCTTCAAATAAACTTTGTCAATGATAATTCTGTTACTTATAAACAATGAAAGTTGGGAACATTGGTGTGAAAGAGTACAGTTTTTCACCAAGTTCTCTACCCTGGAATGTTATTCATCAATCTCTTCTGAAAATGAGTAATTACAAATAAATCATACTAAATATAAATAATGAATCTAATCAGAGAAGAGTTACACTGTGGTTTACCTTTCAAAAACAGTCCTATACAACAATGGAAAATAGTATATGTAAAACTTACACCGCTGCTCCAAAGAATTATTTGCACAATTCAAACAGATTGTATTTAAGGAGAAAATAGAACTCAGTAATATATACTCTCGAGATGAAAATACACTAAATAAACCACCGCAGTACAAAGGTGCTGATGACTTTATACCTTCCAAATTAGAAATTTTTTATCTAACATTCAATTTCAGTTTTCTATACAAACTAAAACATAAATGCTTGTTGGCGTTACAGTACTAACTTGCATTTTTCCACAGGTCTGGATATAGCCCTGTAATGTTTCTCATTCTTTTTGAATACCACTTACTGCGCTGTGATTCTTGTTTAGAATACCTGATTTTTAACTATTTATAAATCTAAGACATGGAGTTGAGAAAGTATGCACCAATCACGTAAACCTTCATATTTTTTAAGCCACAGAAACAATCATCCTTCAGTTAAATTCTTGAGATGATGCAGTTAGCAATGAAGTTAATATAGCCAGACATGCATGCAGATCTCACTCTCTTAACCACAAATCACTGGTAACAGATTTAACTTCAAAGCTCAGCTTAACCCACTGAAGTTTGTAGCACTTCCTAAACTGAAAGTTCCATGAAACCAATGAAACCATGAAACCATGTAATTTCCTGTCTCCCACTGAAACAAGAATAGATCTGTGAAAAAAAAAAATCATAAAAAGCATTCAGGAACTTGGTGATATAGATAGGTACCTTTAAAAGGATTTGAGAGCGACATTAGGCCCTTCTGGAAGCTGCACACAGGGTTAGGATTCGTAAGAATGCAGATGCACTAAGGGACGACTCTCTAACCTAAAATTCAGATCCTCAAAACCTTGCTCAGCTGCCGCATACCCTGGAAGCATCTGAAACCTAGCCTTGCGAACATTTTACCAATAAAACCGTCAGAGAACAGAAATGCTTGTTTCTGGACAAACACAGAATGGCCCGGTTAGTCACGTCATCAAAACCTGGGGCTCATCCCCTCTTGCCACCTGACAGGACGCTACAGCGCATTCTGAGCTGTGCCCCGCTGTATCTGTTGATGTCGTTCAAAGCTATGCAACTCAGGGAAGAGAGAGGGAGAAAAACACTACCACTTAAAATGCAGATAATAGTAAGCTACAGACAGGCTATCTGGAATCTTTCTTAACTGTAGTATTCTTCTTCTGGGAGACCGACCTTTTAATATTCAAAGGGCTCACGTCGCTGACAAGGGTCAATAGAGGGAAGGGACACACAAGTGGTTAGAAAAAAACTGTAAAAGTCCTTGAAACTATTTCTGGCCTCAACTCTTTTGAATGAACATCTTACTGCAAATACAGTCCAAAGGGACATATTTAATAGAAAAGAAAAAAAAAGTTGGTACTATGTCCAGGATAGCTCAATAAAGCATAATTGTTTTCTCAGAATAACTGCTCAAGCACAGAGTTGCATTGATATTTGGTATTTCACAGAAAACTGTATGTCAATTTACATGGGTATCACATGACAGAAAGAGACTATCCCCTGCAAAACTACCCTGAAACAGAGCAAATAAATTATTTAGTATTTAACATCCACTTGATCTAAGCTGACTGTTTTTCCTATTGGTTGGATTTTTGGATGGCTGCATCTTAGATTTGTACTTGTTTCGCAACAGAGGACAGTGCCTTTAACTCTAAGAAAGAACAGAAAATTTTTGCTGAGTAGTTTCTTTGTAATCCTCAAAATGATTACTGGAATAATTTTATGCTCAGCTAGCAAGGCATTTATGTACAACACAACACTATTTTCCCTATATGTTTATGTAACTCAGCTAAACTGAAGTAATTGTGGACTTCAATATCTTTTGACGTAGTCTTTGCTTTCAGAGGATTTTCAGTACAATCTGATCAATTAAAATTCCCTCAAAATTAATGGAAAAGAAAATAACGAAATTGTATCACAGTGAGTCACTGTACGTGCAACTGTTTTATGCTGAAAAGTCCTTAGAGATACAGGGGAGGAAGAGCAAGTAGGCAAGGTTGTAATATTGAAAAGTATTTCGTCTCTTCCTCCTGTTTCCCTGCAAATGTAGAAAAGGTAGGATTTTTTTTTTGCTGTATATTTGTTCAAGCAAGATTGAGAGCTGAGACTCAGCCAATGCTCAAGAAGAACAGAAGTGTGAGCAAATATTAATGCAGAAACTTACTAGAAGTGCTCCATATTTCCACATCAAAACACAAGTTCAATCATCATTTTAATCCCCTCTATTAATTCACAGGCCAGAGAAGATGAGAACGCTTCAGGGCAACACATTCACCCCCAGGTGAAAGTTGGAGAGTTGTTTTATGTCATTCAAAGCAACCACTCCAGCTGATTAATAACAAACAGCCCAGAGACACTCCAAAGGGCGCTCTCTGTGGCTCTGTTTTCAGCCACAAGAATGGTAGACATGACATGAGGACACAAGAGCACTGAAAAAAAGTTGAGAGGAAGGAGTCTCCTGCCTAACGCAGAAGGTAACCATGTTTGTCAAGTACCTGTTTCTAAGAAGTACTTTACACACGCTCACCTACCTTGCACACATGCCACATCGATCCGATCACTCAGTCGATCCAGGCTCTGCCTTCAGGGTCTGAACATAACCTGGGCATTCATTCAGCCAAGGTCCCTCTTTCTGAAAGCTGGAGCCCTACAGCTCTCAGGAGCTCGCTGCACTGGAAATGCGACAGCTCCTCGTGCCTTTTGACTTGGTTTAACTGCAGAGATTAACTCCCGGGAGAGCAGTGTAGCTGCATGACACACGTGCACGCAGCACTTTTGAATAGTTGTTCTTAGACATGAGATGGCAGACAGGTCTAGACACAAACCCTAACTTCTTTCATTTCCTTAGCAATGGATTTATGTAACGCCCATTGGTGCAGAAAAAACATTCGCAAACTTCAGATCTCCTGAATCATGAAATTACCTTCTCCAAGAGAGGTGTGCATTGCTACATTTTAAACTTGTAAGAGTGTTGTGAAGAACAGAAGAGCCTCAGGAACTTCTTCATGTCTTTCTGGCCTGTTCAAGAGTCTGCCTTTTCTAACATCAGTACTTTTTTATTGCTGTGGTTATTGCTGCATATTTTGGGAATTTTCCACCTTCCCAGCTCTAACCTTTTTCAGCAAGGATGCAGCAAACTGTTCTTTTTTTTCTTCCGACATCAGGATAAACAATTGAGGGTTCTGCACTGGAGAACATGTTGGTATCACTCAGAGTCCAAGGCAATAAGATCTTTTACAAGTCAATGGTTCCTATTATCAGCCAAAATGAATTAAAAAAATACTCTAATCCTGCACTTACCCACTGTTTCGCAAATCACTTAAACACATTTACGTGTTTGGCTGAACACAGGTACAGCATTAAACTAGAACCTGCTGGGTACAGAAGCATGGACAGAATTAACCTGCCAAACCTGCACTGACACTCTGCTCACTCCTGAGAGTATTAACTGTAAACTTCTTTCTCGAGAAATCTCATTTAAGTTACCACAAGTAGAGTAGCTGGGAAAATAAATCTCTGCTTTAATGGTTGTGATTTTCTCTGTTACTTCCCATTTTCAGCAGATAGCTTCAGAGAAGAAATTCCCCCAAGTGCACTGCAATGTACACCTGAAAAGAGCAAACAAAAGAGATGTCTCCTGCTTCTGCTTCTTCAAGTATCCTCACCAGCAGCCAATAAAACAAGAGGAAAAAAACTACAAGACATATGGCAGGGGAGGGGGGAATACACATGACTAGATTTGGACCCCTCTATGTGACTCAGCTAGTGCAGTATCTGGAGCAATCTCAATTAATCTGTAACCCTCCCTGCCTGGGGAGGGAGGCAGCGAGTGCGAGAAGAACACACTAGTGCTAGCTTCTTGGAAACAAATGAGCCTTGAGTTTAATACTTGGGTACATCCTTACAACAGTCCGTGGGAACAAATTAACAGCTGAAAAATCAACGTTCCTTGGGAACTGCCAAAGCACACAGGTCATCAAGGAAACTGCCATCCAGACAGGATGTAGTTGAATCCAAGAACTTCGTAAGACTCTAAAACTGGATGAATACTAGAATGAATGACAGACCAGCTTTGGTAGAGCTGTTAAGCCCGATGTTTCGCCCATTGAACTATTACTGGTAAGAGAATACTGAATTAATAGCCAGTACAAAATACTTCAGATGAAGAAATAAGAATTTAGTGGTAAGCAAATCTGGATCTTGCAGGCCGCCTATAGAAATTAGTTTAACATGTGAAGCACTGGGCTTAACAGCTATTCTGAAATTGTTTATACTTAGTAATTCCATCAATGTCTCTTATTTATATCAATTTTTTTTTTTAAAGAATCTTACTAAGTTCTTGGATTCAACTGCACCCTAATTACATATTTCTTTTTATTCATTGGCATTTGCTTCCTTTCAATTCCAATTCCTTTGTTTTAACAAATGTAGGGATCTGAAGTTCAACATTATTTTACGCTTCGCTTCTAACATTAGGTATCTCAAACAATATGCACATTTGGGCCCTAAGTGAGGCATAAAAGAAAAGGATTGCCAAGCCCACAGAAATGGAAAAGGTTCTGCATGCTGTTGGTAGCTGGTGGATAAAAATAAAGCTGAATAAATGATATTAATGGTAAAGACAAACTTAAATTTAATTCATCTTTATATTGTATTAAAAACACTCCTGAACAAAGTGGAAATTACTTATCTGCGGCAGCACTAGGCAGGACAGCTAGGTTCAACTATGTCTCGTGTATGCAGCCATCCCGATATCTGGGAGTGTCTTACAGAGTTTAGGTGTAAAACTCCTGTCTTTAAATACCATGACACTGCATTTTTCAACCCTTCTTGGGCATGAAGGCATTTCTGTGATCCTGTACAGTGAGGTGCTCTGCAATAACAAAAGCCACGGAAGACTCCAAGCTGCCAGAAGAGCTGCAGGAGCTGAGGAAGCAGCTGGCTGGGGTGGCTGGCGGGCAGCTGGCAACGAAGCGTCAGGCGTGGCAGGGCTGAGGCTCCATCACCCAGCTCCAACAGGTATGAACGTGGCTTCTGGGCTGGCAATGCAAAGCGTGACGGGGTGCTAACAGCACAAGAAGAAAGAAACCAACTTGTTCCAGCAGCCGCTTCACCCAGTCAGAGAGGGGAAACTCAAAGCCATGAGTCTTAGGAGAAGTGTGCATTACACCCCATCTTACTCACCTTCCCACTTTCTTTGTGTTCCCTCACTGCTTTGCTAAGCCATTCAAGTCAGTATTTGCAAGAAAGAAATAGCTCGCAGAGTAATGAAAGCAGTTTAGTTTCGCTTTCCCAAGGTTCTGAACTGGGCCTGACGAGATGTTAATTAAAGACCAATGCACTGAGGCCCCTGTTGCCATCAAAGCTGTTTAGAGGGCTACACAGACATTAATCATGTTTTAAGTACTCTTATTTGTTTCCTAAAATAGGCAAACATTTTAAATTTTACTTCATTATGGAAGTTTTCCAGGACCTTAATTATTCTTGTTGTCTTTCTTAATTTTCTGCAGTTCTGTATAACCTTCGTGAGACAGCCATCAGTCCTCACAGAAGAAATACAAGACAAGTAAGACTGCACACACTGTAAGCAGCTATCTGCAATAAGATTTCCTTTTCTCACTGAGCTTTTGAAAACAAAATGTTTTTAGAGTCAATAGCTTCGATTAGACAACATGCAACCTCTTTCTTATAGCTTTGCTCATATTAACAAATGCCAAAGAAAAATGCAAATACCAACTTTACTGAAAAGAAAAAAGACAGAGAAACATTGGCCCTGAGTGGTTAATTGCACAAATCCTATAAATGGAAAGAGTAGACCTGGACGGGATTTAATACTACCTCGAAAACTAGTGCAATAGAAAAAGCTGGACAGGTTTGAGCTGGCTGTGTATCAGTTTCAGAATATTTAGTAAGTCATTAGCAAAACTGTCATCACTCCTCTATTTGCTATGAGCAGGATCTTCTGTAACACCATTATTCTACAGTTTACTACAGCAGCTGTCTGAAGTAAGAAAAATCCTCCTATGCTATTGAGTAGCAATAATGAATCTGGCAGCAAATCGGTAAAAAGTGTAATAAAAGGTCACCTCTTCTGTTGATGAAGGCTCATACCATCTTCTCTTAGCAGCACATTTTGTATATTCATTCCCAGAGGAAAGCCTAAAATCAGCCTGATTTCCTTCCTCAATAGTTCTAAAACATTTTAATTTTAAGGCCATTTCAAAGCATTGTCTACTGAATGACACCTGCCAACACGGACCTTATTGCCTTCTATTTTAAGAAGTCTTTCAATTCGAATACTCACTTGGAGCTGTCTAGATAAATGTGTTTGTCCCTGCACAAACAAGAGAGCAAAGAGCCAAGATTTCTCTTGTTTAGCTCAGGAAGAGTATAAATTAGGTGCTGTCCCGTGCTTTTCTGCAGCTGCTATGGACAGGACCAGAAGTGCTCTAGTGCAACTTAGATGGTTCCAAGTCTGGCATAAAATACACAAGCTACAGCCCTGAGGAAGCAGATTAGCCAAAATGGGTACAGGCTCAAAAACCTGTTCAGCTGCGGTTCTTGGTCTTGCACAGCAGGGTTTGAGCAGCATCCCTCATACTCTGACACCAATTTTTACGTTCTTTCTTTTAGGGCACACACACCTGCCTAGGAAGCTAAGGAATATTTTAGTAATCCTAAATAACCAAATTGTCTTTCTAATTTAATCCCGGTGCGCCATTAGTAGCTTCCTGATTTTGTGTGTTCTTTTGCTCCAGGAATTTTTCTCTAGTTATTCAACGCCAGTTGTATACAACGCAATTTCTTATATCTATTCTGAATTAAAAAAAAAAATCCTTCGACTTCTGTTTCCCTTTGACATATACATACATGCATTTTTATACATAAAAATGTACTGCACAGTAAAACAAAAACAAAACAACAAACCTTGAAAGTACTGAGACAGAACTATGCCGATACTCAAAAATACTATTTCTTTCGTGTATTTATCAGATTGTCATAGTTATCAAAAGGTTGTAAAAGTCACGAGTTCAACAATCTAATCTCCTTCATGGAAAATATAACCATGTGCACTAGAATAAGGCTTTTTAGGAAAAAGTTGATAAGCAGGACAAGCAAGAAAAAAAATGTTTTGAAAATAATTGCTTTGGTGCATTTTACATTAAGATTTCAGAGACTGTCTCTACTTATTTGAAACCAAAACAAGGACAAGAACACAATCAGAAGCGAGAACTGATTTTTGTTTCATAGATCCCCTATTTTTATACTAAATTTTATAATAGATGGTTATGAATTTAAACATTAGAAAATAGTAGGCAATGGAAAAGACTTTGGAAGTTGCAGAAAACTGGCATGGTCCTCTCTTACGTGGGAAGATACTTGGAGTGCTGTGAGGGATGGAGGCTCTGGCATTCATAATGGTTTCGGCAGTGCAGCACACGAAGCAGCTGCAAGGGACAGAGCCTCCATTGAGACCAGAGCTGTGGCTCCCCTGGACAAGCTGCTATGGCAGCTAAGGCACATTTTTCTGAAGCTGCTTAAGGAGCACTGGCCGTATAGCTTTTGGGGAGGAAAGCATGACTTCCTGCAGCACCACCCTACATAAGAATGTCTTACCTAAATATATATGCATGTATACTTCCTTTCAAACATGTACAGCATTAGCAGCTTTCTCAAAACTTGCTGATTCTAAGTAAAACATTGAGATGGTAGAAAACAGGAGGGTAAGCCTCCTCTTCATCTCATGCTATATCACGGAAGTTTGAGTTCCGTGATTGACTGTCTGCAGCCTTAGGCCTCTCCTCTCTTCTAAAAACAAAATTATTACTGTTTCAGAGAAGTCCAACTGCTGGTGCTACATGGCCATAGATTAAATTCATTCAATCCTGTACCCAGAAAGGTGGCCTGGTGATCCATCTATTCGACACCCTCGGGATTGCTTTCTAAACTTTTTATGACAAAACTGCAAGGTCCAGCCCTTCCTCCCCCCACCAAGTCAGCAACTCATCTTGCACTCCGTCACTGTCATGCTCTCTTCTTTTTAACATTCAAAAATCTCCAGAAAATTACCCCAACTACACCTTTCCAACCACAGCCTCTTTCTTCCTCCTCTCCTGTAATTATAAAACTGTTCCAAGAAAAGAAGAGAAATTTCAGTTAAAATGGAGAAAAAAGGTGGGTATAGGCCTCTGAATAGATTTAATGCAGGTGGTTGAATTCACTGCCAAAGAAACCAAGAATGACTACAAATACCACTGTGTTAAGACCTGTATCAGAGTACTGTTTTTTCTGTTCCAAGATCTTTACACACAAACATCAAAATGCTATCTTCTAAGCAGAAAATAATTATACCTCTGAAAAAGGTGTATTTATAATAAGAGGCTAGATTGTGTAGATTCTGCTTTATGGGTAGATCAGCATACTTTGTCTTGACTGTATGAAGTCCTTTCATGATCTAGTCAAATTTCTTTGAGATGACAGAAAATTATAAAAAAAATGAGCTTTTTGGTTTACTGAGGGATATCCAGACAAAAAATACCTGAAAAAGGTAATTACATCAGTGTGAACATTTTTTTACACCAGTTGCACTGGAAAGCTGGAGTTTGTGGGGGAAAGCACACTGGCCTCAGTCAGGAAGGAATGCACATTCCTTACTTAAGTATATTACTATTTAAGAGATGACAAAGCCTGAAAGATAGGAAATGCCTTTATTTTTTCCTAAGTCTTGCACAATGCTACATGGTTGCTTTTAAATATAGAATACAAAATAGTATATTCAATGAGGGAATTATCACATTATATAAAGTGATCAACACTGTACATTTTAACAGACTCACTTTTTCACTAGTTCAGATTTCCCATGTCGTTGATTTCAAAATCACAAGAAAGACTGGAGATGATAAAGGAGCTCCCACTCCAAGATAGCTACTTCACAGTTCCTTGATTCTTGAAAAGGAGACTTGGCAAAGAGTTGAAAGTTAATGAATTTCACCTAAGATTTGACTATATGAAGAAAAGAGGGAAAGCGTATCTTCTACACAACTCATCTGTGCCCCCCTCTTAAGAACACTGGATGTAGTAACGTTTGTCCACATTTATAATGCTTTTCTGTTGAACACCAAAGCTATGTACAGACCTAAGTTACAATTCAAGGGAATTTTGAAAAAATTACTCCCAGCAATTTAGAAGGCAAACTTTCAGTTACCTCTACCTTTTGCCATTCCCCTTTGAAGGTTAAAAAAGATAAACCCTCAGAACATAAAGGAATGTGTTTATGTACATAATGAGCAAAAACTAGTTTACAGTCAAAACCTGGTACAGTTCCTATTAATCTAGTTGTTATAAAATTGGGATAGCTGTTACATAATGCAGTCACTTCCTTTATCCCCTCTGTTTAGAAGTGTTGTTAGGTTTCAAAGACAGGACTAACCAAAAACCTAAAACAGAACAAGGTAGTTAAAAACCACTGCCACCTTGAAAAGAAAGATACTGAGGATATTTCAAATTCCTTAACACTGTGAATAACTGTACTAGTAGGAGATGCTTACCCAACAGTTGAGCCCTTTGAGCATAAAAATAAGTTCTTAGTCTCTAACAAAAGTCTAATCCCTAAGTCAACAAATGAGTACCTGGGTCTTACTGAATTACAAGCAAGCAATTTAACATCTTTCACAGAATCCCACGTTGACAGTCATATAACCACCTCTTTAAAAAAAAAAAAGTGAGCAAATGCATGCTAAACTCACATTCCATAAGCACTTCAAGTGGCACAGAATAACTCAGAGTAATCCACACTTTGTACAATTAAATTTATCCCAAGCATCTCTGCCCAACTATAACTACTGAATCACTTTGAAGTACAACTCAAAATCAAAAGCCAAAAAAAAAAAAAAAAAAAAAAACTTCACATCTGGTAGATGTCCTTTTCCAGAATAAACATTGAGTTTACTCACCTGAGTAACCTGCTACATATAGGATAAAAGCAGGCATAAAAACTTTCATGGCAGAAAGAAACTAGTCCTTTTCTTGAGCTGAAAAAGTACCAGTGCTACTTTTGTTCCTCAATTAACTCATATCCAGTATTCCAGTTATACGCAAGATATCTGCTCTCAGTTGTGCAGAGTATAGCATCTGTAACTCATTTCCTAGTGACTGATACTGTTACCTAATATACATATTCTTATTTTGCATATATTTTAATATAATAATATGCACCATAACCTTACACATTTACATCAGATTTGAAAAAAAAAAAAAAGATTCAACTTGCATTCATGTAAAAAACCTGACATGCCAAAGCTAAGTCTAGAACACATGTCAACTGCTAGATCCAAGACTACATTTTTAGAATACCCCCAGGTCATTTGACAGCACTGAACAGTGCAGCTGAAATGCCAACAAAGTTTTCAGGCCTATTTGGTAAGAAGGACCATATATGCCAGAAATTTTTCTGTAAATTTGCTGACAAATATTATATACGAGACAATTACTAGTATAAAATCTATGACATGCAACTTCTTCAAAATGGTGATAAATTAAACAAGAAAAAAGAAGCGTTACTAAAGGTTATTGCTTTCCCTTGTTAGATGAAATATCATTTCTACAGATTCAAAAAAAATCCCTTCAGTGATCTTGTACTCTCATAGGTACCTGTCAAGTGAAGTCCCCTTTCTTTTACTCCTCTTTAATTGTCACCAAGTTTCGGACCACACTGGCATTTTTCTCCAGGCAAAGCCTGAACACAATCCGAAAGTGCAGGGTTCCTTCACTTAATTAATACAGTGCTTACAGTGATCAGCTTCTTAAAATCTTCTTCAGCCTACTGATCAGGTATCTTAAATACTGGATCTTTAAGGAACTGGAGAATCCAAGAGTAATAATCCAAACTAACTAGCTTCAGTATGAGATTGCCTATCTGCAAAATTGTGAAATTATGAACAGGGTTGACGGTCCTGGTGCAGAATAAAGCTGCCACTAAAAGATTTATGCATGCAAATCTCATTTAAACAAGATAACTATTTAAAATCAGCACTTGCATTGTTTAGTCATAACTTGTTTGATCTGGTTCTGTGAGTCTTACGGCCAGATTTACTTTATCCTTCTGAGGATGGTCATCAAAGCTGTGCTGTTGTATGGTTATTTTTTCTTTTGTCTAGTGAGTATTCTTATATGATCACAAGTAAAAAAATCCAGAAATAACATTGTTATTTCTTATTTCATACCATTTCAGCACTGTTCAGTTTTTGTTGTTTTGTTTGTCATGCCAACTGACTTACCTAAATCCTCATTCTTTCCCTCTTTACACCCAACTCAGGCTGCCTAGGCCCCAGCAGAACACTAGCATCAGTATATTAAAGAGAAAAAAAGCAGAAACCCCTAACACAAGGATTATCTTAGTTTTTTATTGCTATTTTTTTCCTTTTAAAAAGAAATGCTGTCTCCAAAGCCAATATTAAATTTTAGTTTTACTGACTTGTTCCATAAAAATGAGTATCTGTGCTGGATATCTGCATGCACTTGCCTGGCTGGATAACAGGTCAAGCATTTGAACAGGATGAAAACAATCCCAATTTCAGCATGGTCCCCTCCCCTACTTATTTCCTACCTGTCTTCATTTCCCCTTATTGCAAAAGAACTTCTACTTGAAATAGTCTGTTTCCCAATTTTGTCACTTCTTTGGTAGCATGATTTAATGGTGTAGTCTGAGTGAAAACAGCAAGTTTTCCAGACTGACCATGACGTCTTTTTCCTCTTCCTCATTTCTTATATGTTACAAGAATAGAAATTCCTATTTATGAGTGTGGGCACAGGTGCCCAGGTGCTGGCAGTGGGGCTGCGGGGCTGCTGCGTGAGGCGAGGCCGGGGCTGCCCCGTGCCGGACACAGCCGGTTCCAGCCGGCTCCAACGGCCCCACCAGAGGGCACGGCCGGGCCCTGCAGCCAAGATGGCGGTGCCTCAGGGCCAGCCTGGGGAAGGGAGGGCAAACACCACAGGGCAGGGAGCGGTGAGGGGAACGGTGTGAGAAACGGCCCTGCCCACACCCAGGGGAGAGGAGGAGGGGGGCAGGAGGTGCCCCAGGTACCTGAGCAGAGATGCCCCTGCAGCCTGTAGAGGTCAGGGTGGAGCAGGTGTCCACATGGAGGACCCCACGGTGGAGCAGGGAAAAGTATGAGGAAGGAATGACAGAGAAGAGCTGTGAGGGACTGACCACAGCCCTCATTCCACATTTCCTCTATGGTGCTTGGTGGTGGAGGAGGTGGAAGACTTGGGGATGAAGGAGTGAAGTTGAGCCTCAGAAAAGGGAGGCATTTTAGTTTGTATTTCTGTTTCTCACAATACAAAACTATTTTAATTGCTACTTCAGACAAATACTGCAAAACAAAACAAAACCTCAGAGCCTTTCAAAGGCCCATTAATTAAAAAATTATTCTTTATTACTTCTGAGATTTTTATTCTCTTCTCTCCAGTAGGCACTTACCCAGGAAATTACTGTAATTTAGAGAAATCTGACATCTTTCTACATTTGGTACCTTTTCACCGTTCCTTCTTATTAATAAATAAGCTACAAACAGGATATTTCTCCCAGAGTCAGCATCACGCTACAGAGGTCACTGGCTGTCACATCCGGACAGATGTGATGGAAAAGACCATGAAAAAGATTCCTCTGAATAAATGAGAAGCTTCACTTTAAATATCAAATTCTCCTTGTAAAGTTGCAAGTCTTCCTAGGCCTACTGGATATAGCATCTTGAATTTATCAATACCAATATATGACAGCATAAAGATGAAGATGCTCATCTACTTGCAGATATCTAAACTTAGTCTCCACATATATCAAAAACTTAAGAGTCAAAGTTCCTCTCAGATGTCAGTAAGCCTAATGCTCCCATGCTCAGTATTGGTTTTCATTTTTGATCTAGGTCAGTACACATTTATCAAAATCTGTTCTTCCAGCTCCTGAACAAAAAAAAATCTAAGAAAGGTCAAAAATATTTCCTTCTTTCAATAACCATAAACACTTTTTTGTTCCTACAGCATCCAATGCTACTCGTACTTCCAATTTCAATGCAAAAATAATTAACTATGCACAAAGCAAGTTAAAGTACCAAAAGATTGTGATGAGAAGAGATTACAATATCATATGACTATAATCTGACAAAGATGCCACAATATTATTTTTTTAATGTTCAAAAATGTAAGCTGTTTATTAGAAGAGGAAAAGGAAAGCGATACATTAATCTAAATAATTCCTTCTGCTAGTAGCACCATTAATTCACATGCTGATAGAAACTAAGTTTCATATAACTTACTGTGCTGAATGAGTTTTATTGTTCTCAGACAGTCCCCGTGAATATATTTGGTTTCCGTGCTTTCACATGTTATAACAAAGAACAATAAAATTGGTCATTGCTTGGTTGGGAGGCAATCTCTACTTCTCAAGCTCCAAATCTGAAGTTAAATTAGAGTTGGAATGTACCTCACTGCTACCTGCATGCACGCAGTGATACAGCAAACACGTGCAGAAAGCAATCTGCACTGAAACCACAGGACACTGGGTGCCAAACAAGTTGACAAGATAGCAGAGATGAGAACTGGTTGCTGGCTAGAAAATAGCCTGTTTGATCCCCTGCACCACGTATTTTGCCAAATGTGTTACACATCACTGAAACGCTTTTAAGACATTTTGTCAGGGGAACATCTAGGAGTGCTCACTCTTCTCTTTCTCCTCTGTGGCCATATAACTATAGTCCAAAAGCAAGAACAGCTCTTTGCTACAGCTGCCTGTGACACCACCTCAAGAAAAGCAGGACATTGGCAGAGAGAATGCACAACATGACTTTACGTGCATTTATATGAGCACGCTGCAACCTGCTTGAATGCTTTAATGCAAGAAGAATAAATAGAGCCTATATACCTCTAAACATAACATCTTGCCAGAAATGTTGCAGGAGTGATCCTTCCAAAAAGTGGTTTTATATCCTTTACACTGGTATCAATGAAACTGCAAAAATCTTTTAATTTATTTTTAAAGTATTACATATATCACCAAAAACAATAAAGTTATGTTTTTGCTGGAGTTAAATGAGTTTGCTCTTGAGACTTGAAACATATCTAGTATGATTTCATAGCATGTTAGAGGAGGAAAAAACAGATTTTTAACACATACAAACTGAAAATTTCATTTTTTTCAACTATGTGCTTTGTTTCTCTTTCATTCTAAGCTCACTAAATTCTAACACTGATGGTGGCTTGTTCATTTATATACTAATGGTTAGAAGTCCCTTTAGAATAAATTTATCTACTGCTGTTCATCTGATCCAACAATTGGCAATATTTGCTTTTGTTCCTCCCACACACTCCTGAAATGATATCATTATTTATTTCAATTCCTGAACAATGATCCTGAACAATGTGTGCTTCTTAAAACTGCATCTTTGTTAAATTATGCCTATGAAATGCCTACGTAAATAAATGACAAAAAAATGAGAAGATATTATACTAAAAAATATAGAAGAGGAAAAGAAAAAACAACACAGCTTTACATTATATACTGATTAAGTTATCATACAGATCTATGGGTATGAAAACCACTGACATTATTCTTGAACTCTTTACACGTATAACCTAAGCAGATATGCCACCACATTAAGCTCTATTCTTGACGGCATCTAATTAGCTCAGCGTGTTTCCCCCAGGAAGAGAGTTTAACTAGGATGCTTGCCTCATGACTTTAGTGGAAATGTATTCTCTCATGGCTGCAATATGTTCCTTCTTACATCCTGAAGCAAATAAAAGATTTTTCAGGTGATGACAATTTCAGTGTTAGATTCTGTAACTTTGTAGCATTATTTTCAATATATGTATACTCAATTTTCTAGACTCTAGTTCTAGAAGTACTTCTAAGGCACAAAAACCCAAGTAATTTCATCACGCAAGAGGAAAGATGGATTTGGAGCGAGGAGAATTTGGAAGCCAATTGCCTTATCTCTTCTGGGTTTTTCTTGCATAAGCAAGAAGAAAACAAAAAGAGCAGAGTAAAGTTGGAGGAAAAAAAAAAACACAAAGCAAAAACCCACACAACACTTCCATTTCAAAGTGTTTCTAAATTACCATCACTTCTAACAAACACAGAAACTGTTCCCTGGGAGCACATTTCCTTTAATTTCTTCTCTTTTGTTTGTTATTGGTAGAAAACATTTGTTATCTTAATGTTTCCAAAGAATATCTAAGAGGTACTCTGAAAAATCTCTCTCATCCTGAGCTAGTAGGCACTAAGTGTCCCTCTGTTTGTTCCTTAAGCCTTTTGTAAAAAAATAAAATACTGAGGACACCTTGACACTAGTAGTCTTAATATATCTGGTCACCTTAACCTCTCTCCTTGGAGGAAAAGGGGATAACACAAGATATAAGAAAAGATTCATTTTTATAAACATTTCTCTACAAATCAAAAGGGAGTACTATTCCAGGGATATTGTGTGTGTATGTGTGTGTGTATGTGTATAAAGAAAGAAAAAAGACATGCTGTATATGGTTCAAGGTTATAGAAATAAACAGAACTGTGTTCACAGCTACTATTTATCAAATTATGCCAAGAACGTTAAAATAATGGAACCCAGAAACACTCAGCCCATCCTCCCTCCCATTACCCACCTTTATTTACAACATTAAATGAAATCTCTGCCTGTTCATTTTTCAAGACTGGAACATGAGGATTTGGCAGTAGCGAACCGCCATACACATGCACACCAGTCTGGAGGGCAATGACAGAAAACAGAAAGCCTTTTTGCTACACAGCATACCAACAGTTCATCATGCTCTCAAAGGCACAATGAACAAACAACTTTAATTTCACAGAATTGCTACTGAGAGCATACTGCAAGTGGCTCGTACTCCCTGAAGATACACACATGACTATATTTATAGTTATAGCTAAGGTTACATGAGCAGTTCCATTCTAATAAGTTATCTTCTGATGCTTTATCATACGATAAAAAGATCAACATACTTTTAGATTTGAAGGTTCCGAGCAAACCAGAAGGAATCGTCCTTACCCTTTGTGAGCACCACAGTCAAAAGGAAGGGTTTGAGAAACCACGCTCATTTTCTGCTCCCCACGCCTCCCTGACCAGAGTGGCAGATGGCAATGGATGAGGTGCAGGAAGGAGCAGAACGATGCTGGCAGGGAACTCAGCACGGGCTAGCTAACCAGTCTTCCTGGCCAGACACGTTCCTGCTCCATCCTGCCACGATTAAGCTGCTCCTGATTTCCAAGCTAGATGGAGTATTCCTCTACCACGACAGTCGACAGAGTAATGCAGACAGTTCAGCAAAGTAGTGAATGAGGATTCCAGAGAAAAGGTCATTCATTACAGCTTTAAGTTTTTCACCTAATAAAACTCAACAAGTTACAGCGTGTGTTTAGTAACCCACTGGCTTTCACTGAAGACACAGGAGCTCTCATCTTTAGTAACCCAGTTAACATTGTAAATAACCAGGTTTCGTCAAACACCGATTCTTTTTCTATTTAGGGTATCATTGCATGAGACTGCAAATCCCCCATCTATTAGATCTTGTAACCCGGATTCGAGGAAGGAAATACTTTAGGTAGCAGCAGTTCTCAGATTCATTTCTGCCCGTGACAATTCTTTGTTTAAAGCAATTTAGCTAACTCTCCTCAGCAGATGAAATGATTTGCCTCACTAATCTCTTCCTCACTTACCAAGCTGTTAGTATCTATGTTGACAGTGTGCATCTGATCTTTCATCTAGGAAAAACAAGAATATAAACATACACACACACATATATATACACACATACATATGTATTTATTTTCTGGACATCTCAAGAAGCTCCAGCTCCTGTACAGGGAGTCCCTGACACTTTATGTTCAATCAAGCTTTTACTAAATTGCACATAATATATTGCTTTCTTATCCTGCACTGTTTTTCTTTGGTACAGCATTGCAGTTCATTGGTAATACTTGTGCATGTGCTAGATATCAGACATACTTACCCCTGAAGAATCCTAATGATCAAACAGATTAAAAACAGTTCGTCTGATTCTATCTTCACAGTTACATATCTAAACTTCACTAATTCCTGATAAAAGACAGTGTACTTCTCTTAGTTCCAGTGCAATTCCGTAATAAAAACGTATACGTAACTTCAAACTTTTTTTTTTTTAAATCCAACTAAGAAATAAGATCCATTTTGCTGACAGAATCAGAAGATTAGCCATAAAACTAAGGCGTTAACACGAGGATCAATCCTGATATGTGTTTTTGACATAAAATATTGCTTGGTGCTGCTTCTTGGGAAATAATAAATTCACTGAGGTGCTACATTAATCAGGCCATCCATGACAGCCTTAATATATATCTCCTTAAATGAAACTCATTGCTTTTACAGGCACATAATACCATTCCTCTGTCAGCTTTTAAAGTCAGTCTTAAACCTCTACAGGAGATGTAGGTGTCACAGGCAAACTTCTCATTGAATATTCATTGTGTTACCTGCAGTATTTTGAAACTAACATCCACTTTAAGTGAAGGGAGAAAGATTGCAGAATATTGTCCTCCTCAAAAGACTTAGTTTAAGAAATAATAATCTGAATAGCAGGAGGTTTAATCTGGTATTGACTTTAAATGTAGTTTCATAGAGAAGGAAAAAATGACTGGTTACCTTGTCTTTTTCTTTTTGGAGAAGATTCAAAATAAAATGTGTACAATAAATTTACATATTTATTGTTAAATTACAAATTTATATACACAAATATGTAGGGAAACGTATCTGAAACCTGTAATTACTCACTCATATATTCTGGAGGTCATTGGTCCAATCCCCCTGCCAAGCAGGGTCACCTAGAGCATGTTGCGCAGGATCACATACAGGCAGGTTTTGGATATCTCCAGAGAAGGAGACTCCACAGCCTCTCTTCTCAAAGAATGATTCATTCATTTCCTTCTTCACTGACACAACTAAACAAAAACAAACTAAACCTTCAAATGAATTCACTTAATCTAAACTGTGTATTACCCCTATGGATGCTCACAGATTGTAGACCGCAAGGTAGGCAGCATTCCAGATTCAACAACATTCCCAAACTGTAATATGCAAATCAAACCGTACGCTTATGAAATAAGGTAAAACTTTCTAAATAGTATATAGAGGGTGTGTATATATATATATACATATATATTTATTTATTTATTTAAAGGATGCATTTGTGCAAAAAAATAAAAGAGAGACGGGCTGCCTACTTGGTGCATTTTGCACACTGGTTTTCAAATGTGGTGAAGATCAGTCCTTTGGGATCTAAGAGGTTCAGCCAGGGAACGCTTCTGGAGTGAGGGAGATGCTGAGACGTGCTACGAGGAGCTGCAGCCCAGGCACCTGGGATGCGGGGCATGTGGAGAGGAAAGCGAGGTATCAAGAGCTTTGTTGTAACAGGAGTCAAACTGATTGGCACACCTCAGAAGTGAGG